>JAMKCH010005225.1:0-33410 GCA_023653785.1 Ophioderma brevispina | reverse complement strand
TTCGTAAACTTAATATGTGCAAAACATTTTAAAGTATGAATGTTTGCAGATGTCTGCTTTTAATATGAATTATAGTTGATTTGAACGGATCATAACTAGTTGTGCCCTTCTCTCTAGTTTTAAATTCTATTTCGCTCTGGCATGCTCCAGTTTTGTATAAGCCAAAACTATCCAATCCGATTCACAACGTTTTTTGTGAATTGATTTGTACACATTTTAGACCTAGCAAACTTCATAATTTCTTTTAAAAAATGACTTTGAGAATTGCCAAAAGTACAATAAAACTACAAATTTATATGAAAGGGAATGTTATTAGACCAATCCGTCGTCGGGCGTTGTTGGTTTATTCCAAAGGTATCCAGTCAATTCCGCAGATGCAAACTCGAACGTTACCAATACGCACGGTCATCCAACTCGACAGACAACCAATCATTCCGATAACTTTTTGTTTATATGTGCGTGTGCGGCGGTAATTTGAGACCCACAATTTTATCCAAAAAACAACAAAAACTCTAGAAAGAACGTTAAATTTACTTTGATTGATAGACAATTGTTATGAATAATGTCCAACAAAACAAAACAAAAACTTTGCTAGGGTCCCTACGAACCTAGCCCCTCGATCACCAAACCGGGCGAATACAATGGATTCCTTGACCAAAACAAAGCGTGACAAAAACTTGGTATATACACAAATAGGTCTATAGAAACGAATGAATTGAAAGTCATATACAAATGGTGTAGGGAGTATATATATAAAACCGGGGAATAGATTTCGTTCCATCCACTCATTGTTTCACACTACAATAATAACAAAAGTATTCCTATGCCGGTTCCGTATTACAGAAACACTTAGTGTTCCATGTATGAATATCTTTTATTGAACATAATTGTTAATGAACACATGCGTAAACCAACGGAACAAATAGGTTCCCACTGAGGCCAAAACTTTAATTTCCAGAACTACAACACTACAAGTGCTACTCTATACTATCCATATCGGAAAAGGTGTGGAAATGCCCTTACCTCAATTTTCTGGATATTATTGGTACAGACAACTGACTTCATTATATTTCAATGTTACGAGCATCGATATCAGCACGAATAACTAGTACTTCCAATATGAACTATAACCTAAACTCTAAGTTCGTTTTTGTAGGCGAGGGGGCAAATTTTTACGGCTATCTCAAAAAGTGAAGCCACTTCCATTTGAAAAATCGGAAAACAAATATAAACATTAAAAAAAAAAGTATATCATACATTTTTTATTAGACTAAAATATCATACATCATGGGAACAAACAAAAAGTTATGAACCCATTTCCATATTTTCATTTGAACCTTCAAATTAGTGTTTTTTCCTGGTTTTGGGTTTGTATATTACGTAATCCGATATGCATCCGGATAAATTTTGATTTTAAAGAAGTGTTAACACTTGAATTATGAATCTCACTAAGGGTGCGGAGAAATATAGGAATTGCTTGTAGTGAAGCAATAACTGTAGTACCAAGTTGTACTTTAAACGGAGTCCTTCTCACGTCTATTTTGTATTTTTTTATCGATATTATTAAAGTTTTCAAAACAGACAAGATCTTTTTTTTCATCCGGAAGTATCCTGATATTCGTATGGTTTAAATTATTTTGCCTTTGATAGCATATTGTACCCCGTTTCAATTCAATTACACTTGCATGAGTACATTAAACTACTTTCATATCCTTCGTTTTCACGTTGTTGTATGGTATGGATAACGTAATATACCCATCATGCATTAATAAACCGTTATTTTGTACATCCACTTTCAACATGCTTAAATAACGAAAGTGAATGTAATAGTTGTTTTTTACTAAACAATGACAATGTAGCTCCATTGTTTTTCGACTTAGGTTTTCATTTGTTCTTTTATAAACCCACATCGTAGGCCTATATCTCTAATTAATACTTTCAACGCTACTGCTTCACCCGCCGTAGCTCTTCTGTATAGTGTCTCAATTTGCCCTTGATACAATCTGTGTCATATTTGTTATCCCTTTCTTTCATTTGAAATCGCATATTCCCACAGAGCACGCTGCCATTTTCTTTCCTTTTCTTGGCTTGTGGCTTCTTTGGAGAAGCACGCCAGATTCCCTTCTTTCTTGTCTGGGGTTGTAATTCCGCTCTTAGGATATAATATTTCTGGACGCTTTTTAGCTTCGTTGAGTCAGGGTTTGAGTACATCGAAGTTCTGTTTCATTTTTTACGATACCGCTAAAAAAATAAGAATTCAATATCTGTTTTATTGAGTGTATAAATGTTTCATTATAACCATCATTATTTGCAACAGTGATATTTTAAAACAGCCGACACTGAGGTATATAGTCCCTATATTCTTTCCTTGGCCTATCTATTAGTCGCGTAAGTCAGACTTAAAACTTCTGTTTCTATATTCACCAATTCCTATAATAACCATGACCTTTTAAAGACTTATGAACAAAGATTGTAACAAAAAGATATTTAAATAGGCCCTAAACCTTTGCCGTATATTACTTAGCTCACGCACGGAGCCACGAATGTGCAACTAAAACCCTATAAGCACACCTAATGGCATGTGTACATAGCCCCCGTGCACACTGCATGCAGACGCTGTGGCAGTACTTAAATGACATTATCCTGCCCTATTATATTACCACAAAGTGCACAAACCCACACAATGTGGTACCCTCAGTGTGTATATATTACGAAAACTATTTGGTTAAAACGGTAAAGAAGTGCCTAACTTACCTTATTTGGTGGCAACAATTCTCAACAATACTTTCGAGAGCATTGGAGAAGCGGCAAATTACCTCGACTTTAATAGAGGCTTCCTGTATTGTTCGTCGTCGTTTTGTATAACGTTATATACTTAACGTAATATACATTTTGATGCGTTTCAGTGTCAACTTGGGCGAGTCTGTAATCCTAATTAAATTTCGACATCACGGTCAGGTTGTGTGTCCTATAGCCAGTTATCTTTTAGTTCCTAGACTCTCACTTAATTTAGATTGGCTATAACGTATATGACATGCTTTTAAACGGGACGATTTAATTTTGGAATTATACTTTTTTATCGAGGCCCAAATTTGCAACCCAAGCATTTTTTGATGTTATGATACCAATGTATCATATTTTTGCTTTGAGTATGCAAAAGGTATTATCATTGACAGTTACATTTTGCAATAAATGAGCGTTAATACACTGATAACGTACTATACAATGATTTCCGGAATCCATATATTGGCTTCTTGGAGCTTACAAGAATAGGTTATCTGGAAGTTGGATTACACATTCATATATCATTGATTGCTTTAAGAAATAAAAAACACTGGTATGAATAAAATATTTGATATTGAGCTATACTGTAGCATTGTAAAATACGTGCCAGAGCATACGGAAACACCTTTTGGCATGTTTTTAGGTTGTTTAGGGAGTAGTAAAATGACCGAGATCATGATATTTAAAGTATAAAAATATTAATTTTTAATGTTCTTTTAGTACTTAAGTACTAAAAGAACATTAAACGTACTTATTTTAAGCAAAAATGCAAACAAAAAAATTTTTTTGTGGGGAATAATCAAAGAATGGAAATAAACTCTACTGGCTTCAACTGTTGAGAATGCGCCCAGAATAAGCGAGAGCGAAGCAGAAGCTCTTCTAGGACTAAACGCGTTTATGTACAATTGACAGCTATTGAAAATCTAATACGTCTGGCAGGTTTTTTAAAAAAATACCGACCTTCATTTGCTCCCCCTTTCGTTCTTACCATGAACTCCTACGGAGTTATTAATCGACGGGAAATAACAGGAATTCGCCCTTTAATATGACGTTTCATTTGTAGTCCGTATTAAACAAAGAATGTTTATTCTCATTCTGTGATATTTGTTTTCTCGCAAATTTATTGTTTATGTACTTGTTTTCTAACATTAAACCTATGATGAGGTTGTGCTGGTGATATTTTAAAAAACCATGCTTGGAATAATTAATACGATAAATAAATATTTTAGAATAATAAAAATAAAATTTCACTAATAGATGAGATGGCGCCCTTTTAAATCGTCAATTTTTCAGGGGGGGCTGCGGCCAAGAAATCATTTAATTTGATGTTGTCATTGGTTTTAACACTTATAAAAGCGAGGGTTACGGCAGCCGGCAAACAACATTTTTTTTGATGGCAGCCGGCAAACATCCATTTCTTCGAAGCAATTGAGCCATATGGCATTTGCATGATGAATGCAAATGTCGCGGGCGTTTGCGTGTTGAGAGTGATGTGATCATGAAAACTGGCAATCTGCTTGACGAGCTCGGGTTGTGTTTTTAAAAAATCGTGCTTCTCTTTATTGACTGATTTCAAACGTAGCTTGTTTCTTCTGGGATGGATTATTAAACGGCTTTTATGTATGGATGGATGGCTTGGATGATATAAAGGTGTTAGCTGGATTAATTGTGAGGGTGGAGTAGAAATAAAAATTGTATGTAATACCCCATATCAGCTTGATGGAAACGTCCAAAATGTTCCGGAAGGTTACGTTTTCATACGAGGCGTCCATCTACACCCGCCACACAGGTGCTCAGTGGTTGAACTTGGTATTCTATCAGGCATTAGGCCGATGCGTGCTTGCTAGTCGAGGAGCAATTGTTTTGATAATACTCCAAAATCACTGATGGAACGTCAAAAGTGTTCCGGGGTTCGTTTTATACGAGCGTTCCATCTACCTGCCATCAAAAGTGCTTACAGTGAAATTGGTATTCTTCGGCATTAGGCCGATCGTGACCTATGGCAGTTTGGGGGTGTTCGTTATGGGTTATGGGATTTTTAGCCCAGGAACTTTGGTTATATGTGATTCATAACCTGATTGGGAGTTGTAGTGGGTACAGAGGTATAGGTTCAGTGGAACCGTGGTATAGGTTTAGTGGAACCGTGGTATAGGTTTAGTGGAACAGGGTCAAGTCAGGGGAACGTGGTAAGGTCATTGGAACCGAGGGGATATCAATTTCTCCTTCCTGGGACAAATTAGGTCACTGGCACAGTAACTGCCTGGTGTCACTTAATCGGAGTTATTTGAGGTGGCCTGATGCCTTTTCAGAGGAGAGGATAATAAGGGTCATTGCAAATCTGGCATAGTAGGTGTCGTCAACGTGAATATTGTGTGTCAAATGGCACAGTATCACAGGATGGTACCAATCGTGATTTGTTATGTTATAGCGATGCATCTTGAGTTTGTAGTATCTGTGGGCCAGCCGCATTAATTCATTTTGTCCTAAAAAAAATAAAAAATTAAAAAAAAAAAAAAAAAAAAATAAAAAAAAAGTATTCGGTCTATGATAGACGTCCTATACTTGTTTTGGTAGTAATGTTGAGATGATGTCGATATTTTCACTGATGAGTATTGATATTGCTTAGACCTGCGGTTGGGTTGTTCACCTGTTACTTTTGTGATTACGAGCAATCTTTTCTTAACCTTCTGAGTGGATTTTAAGGGTCTATTATTCAATTTGAAGCTATTGGTGCAGAACCTGAGATTCTAGTGTGATAGAAGCTGATATATTTTTCTTGTGAGTTCACTAGCACTCAGTGCATTCATCTTCATTGAACTATTGGGCTTGTTGTTGAAGTTGTTTATGGTCAAAAAACCAATTATTTCATCTTTTCCTGTTGTCAATTTCAGTTTTTGCTCATTACTTATCATCATTGGGATTTCGTCATGTTATATAGTGTTCTTGGAACATAATGGTTGGTATTTTTCTCCGTATTTTTCCTGTAAGTGGATAAGGATCTTTGCATTGGGCTATCTGCCGTATTAATTGACAATATGCATAAAACATTGGAGTAAGATAATAATTTTTTTTGATGGATGGTTGTAGATCGTTCTGAGCTTTCCATAGTATATTATTGAGGAGTGCCTAGGCAGTGCCCGTATGTTGTTTGAGTCGTTGGACAACCGAACAGATTGTCTCGTAGTTTTCACTGAGGATTCCTGTTTGGGAGCGAAGTGATCGCTAGTGTTTTTCATATCTTTCAACTATATAGCGGGTTGGTTAACCCGGGTTGCATGCAGGCTGCTGCCTTCTTGACTGGTTTGGCAGTGTCATTTTATCTAGTATAAAAAATTTGATCAATATGAGTGGTTGGGATACTTATGATAATAAGTTTATGTGCGCTACAGTGACAGCCTTGTAATTAAGAAAATTGCTTTTGGAAAAAATTTTTAGCCACCTTTTATTTTTGACCTCTCTTGATCACTCCATCTGTAGTATTGTATTTAGATTTGATAGTGGTGCGTTGCGGTGTGCCAACTGGGCGAGATTTTATTCAGTATTGAGAGTCGGGATGTACAGTAGAGCTCCCCCTGCAATGGGAGTTAGTTTTTAGGGAGTTTTTAGGGGTTACCGGTTATGTTGTAGACGTGTGTAACTAGAGCTGGCAAAGGGGAAAGTTAAATGGTCTGGAAGTTGACGATGAAGTGTTGTGTGTTGGATTGGCTGGTAGATCTAACCTTAACCAAAGAAGAGCAATTGCACGCTAGGTGTTGATCCGCTTGGTATAAGATGACGAATGTGTTGATTTCTAGTGTATCTGCAGTTTTGCTAATATAGTGAAGTTTTAGTCATCTTGAATTGATGATTTGATTTATAGAAGTATGCATGATAGAGAGGTATTAGTCCGTTTGGCTTCCTATCATACAGATACATTGTAAATGTCATATTGAATTCCTTCAAATGGTGATTTGTGTTAGCGAATAATTTAGCCGTCCTGTAGGTGTTGATCCGCTTGGTTTTCCTCATGATAGACGAATGTGTTGATTTCTACCTGCATCTTTGCTACTATAGTGGATTTTTAGTCATCTTGATTATTAATGATTTGATTTTATAGCAGTATTGCATGATAGATGGGTGGATCCGTGTTGGTTTTCCTCTCGGTATATGAATCGATTGATTCTTCTGCATTTTGCCAGGTATTATGTAATATTTTAGCCGTCTTGAAAATCGAAGGGTTTTATGAGTACTTTTGATGATAGAAGGTTGAATCGCTTGGTTTCCTCTCACTATGGGTGAATGTCTTGGATTTCAGTTGCGGTTTTGGCAGTTTTTTACAGTGAAGTTTAAGCCATTTGATAATCTGGTAGTTTTGTTACCAGGTATTGCATGATAGAGAGGTGGTAGTCCGATTGTTTCCCCTCATAGTTGATGAAGACCTGAAGCCTGCGCAGTTTGCTTTCTATAGGTATATTTGAGCCGTCCTGATAAGGATGATTTATGAGCACTTTTGAACAACAGAGGGTTAATCCGCTTGGTTTCTCCTCATACGTGAATGTCTTGATTCTTTCTGCGGTTTTGCCAGTATTCAGGGAAGTTTTAGCATTTTGATTAACCGGATATGATGGCAGCTTGTTGTATGTGTATAATGGAGGGGTTAATCGTTCGGTTTCACTCATAATAGATGCCTTGAATTCCTTCTGCAGTTTGCCATGTATTACGGTATGTCTTAACCGTCTTGGTAATCAAATATGATGGAGAGCACTATTGCATGATGAGGTTTCAATCCTCTATTTCCTTTCATATAGATGGACGTCTTGATTTCCATCTGCTGGTGTTGCCATGTTTTATATGAAAGTTGAGCTAATTTTGGTAATCAGATATGATTGATTTTAGTGCTGTATGCATGGAGGGGTGTTAAACCAGCATGGGCTTCCTCTCATAATAGACAGGTGCATTTGAATTCCATAGGCACAGTTTTGCATGTATTACGGTATGTTTGAGCAGTCCTGATAGCTTGATTTTTGAGCTCTTTTGCATTATTGAAGAGGTTTTATTACGCTTGGCTTAATCTCATGATAGACGGGTGCTTGTAATTCCTTTCGGCAGTTTTGCATGTTTACGGTATGTTTGAGCCGTCCTGATAATTCATGATTATGAGCACTGTTTGCATGATAGAGAGGTGGTAATCTGCTGGTTTTCCTCTCACCTGTAGTAGATGCCGTGATCCCTTCTACAGTTTTGTCATTTATTTCCGGTACGTCTGGCCGTGCTGTTATCGAATGATTAAGAGCAATATTGCATGTTGATGACGTGCTTTTCCTGCTGTTCTGCCATGTTATTTTAGTGAAGTTTGAGCCAATTCGATAATTATATAAAATTATGATGGTTTTAGCCTGCATTGTATGGTAGAGAGGTGTTAACGGCCTGGGGTTCCCTCACAATCAGATTAGATAGATTGCCTTGAATTCCTTTTTAGTTTGCCAATTTATTCGGTCGCTTAGCATCCTGTTATCAATGATTATTGAGATATTTGATGATGAGGTGTTTTCCTATTGGTTCTGTAATAAAGGACCTACGTCCTTCGTTTCCCTTGCTGTTTGCAATGTATTGCAGGAACTTGAGCCATTTTGATAATCAGGTATGATTTGGTTTTAGCATTTTCGCATGATAAAATGTGTTTAATCGCTTGGTTTCTTCTCGTATAAAGATGGATGCCCGTATCCATTCTGCAGTCTTGCTATGTATTATGGTAACTTTTAGCCGTCCTTTTTCTGATATGATTTTAGGAACTGGTATCATAGAGATGGTCTTAATCCGACTTGGTTTTTCTCACAATAGACGTGTGTCTCATATTCCATTTGCATATTCGCCGTGGATTTATTTGTATTTGGTCATTTGGTAATCATAAGGAAGTGTGTTTTAATTCGGTGCATGCAAGGTCTTTTGTGTTTTAAATATTTTAGTAGAGATTGGTATTTGACATATGAAACCATGAGATTTGCGTTTACCTTGTGTACAGGCTCTGATTGGCTATGGTGCCTTGCCTTGGAAGGTATGAATTTGGGAATTCTAGGCCATTGATGTTAACGTAACGTTGAGTGTAGTCCTGCATGTGTTTTCTTAACCTATGGTGTAAGGTTCATCATAACATCTGGAGTTGCAATGTGCGGGCATGCAGTTTGAGGCATTTAGAGTTCCAGTCTGATTGTGCAGTTTAACCCCTTTGGCAATTTCTGTATATTATGTGATTATGAGTTATCTTTATCTTCATGGCTCCTCAATTAAAATGGTTGTTTTTGTAGCTGTTTGAATTCAGAAGCATTAAGGGCTTAAGTTTCTGTAAGTAGTGGTGATGGCTTCCGAGTACCAAGTTCGTTACAGAGATACAGAAGCGTTTGCTGTGTTGGAAGTCCCTGGGTGTAGCGAACTGGGTGTGACATCTCTGCTCTCAAAGAAGATATTGTCATGTATATATACATGGGCTGGTATACCATGATTCGCACCTTTTATAGAATAGAGGGTTCTCACTTGTTTTGTAATGGTCTCTCGATTGTGTGCCATTAACTAGAATGGAAAATAGTGACGAAGTTATTCGGTTAGTTGGATGCTGATGTAGGTGGGTTATTGCAATTCTGAGTAAGAGCGCCTGATCACAAAATTGTATCCTACTGCATGGTGGTAATATTGCCAACTATTGGTGTCAGACAGAATAGGCTGTGTGCTATGACCGTGTAGAGTATGCGAGCTGGTTTTTTTGAGGTAGTGCAGGAGCTGTCAGTACCAAGGATAGGTTGATTTCTTTGATTTGACCTCATGAAGAGACGGTTTTCAGGCGACCATATTGTCTATTTACTGTGATTGCAGCCCTTTCCGGGCTCCACAGCCTAAGAGCTAGATGTTCTTTCGCTGCAAAGAGCCATATATATGAGTATATGGTATATGATGTAGAGGAGGTTACGCTGCTTTTGTGAGTGCCAGATAGCGTTATGTGCTTTATCAATAGATTAATCTAGAATAATTAATGGTTTGCTATGGGAGGGGTCAGGAGTGGCTCAATTACTGATATTTCAATAATGTCCCGGCGTCAGTATATTTGTTACATGTAGTGCTATTGCAGAAAATGTATATTTATTTATTTTTACAAGGATTGAAATGACTGTTTCCCATGGATTAGTCATGTTAATGGGCTTTTGGATTTGTTACTGTTTATTTGCTAAAGGTAAAGCGTACGTTAGTGTCCCGTTCTTTAAAACCCTGAGATGGGGAAAAAGCATGGTGGGGATGTCGCCAGCGCGGCACAGATGAGCGGTGCTTCCCCAGATGTTTGGCTATAGTGTTATATATGTTTTCCTTTCAGGTGTCGCATAGCGAGAAAGAAAATAATTTATTTTCGTTTGAGCCCGCGAAATAGAAAAAAACCTTTTTTGATGCAGCTGTCATCAAAGGAGAAAGAATAAATACCACGACTTCTTAACACACGGAGGGCGCCGGACACGACTGCTGGATTTGGGCATTCTCAAACTGATTCAATTCAACAGATATTTTATATGCATTTCTAGTAACCTAATGCAAAATTAAATTAGCATATTTGACCTATTTTCTTGATGTTTCATGACCACTTTTTGAAAACAATATCTGGAGATCTGTAAGTCACAAAGGGCTGACTGAAAGGAGGATGCGAGGGTAAAGATTCTCGAAACTGATTAGTATACAAACAGTACATTGTCCGGATTATGGGACATTTCCTGGGGTTTTATAAGAGGGGGGTTTTGGTTTTTTGTTGGGGGGGTTTTTGTTTTTTCTTTTTTCTTTTTTTTTTGTTTTTTTTTTTTTTTTTTTTTTTGTTTTTGGTGCCATTGTCTGGGGTATGGACATGTCCTCGGGATTATGGGAAATTTGTCCTGGAGGTATGGGACATTGTTCCGGGGGTTGGGGAGGGACTATTGTAGGGGATGGGACTTTCACTGGAGTATGAGGACATTGTCCTGGGAGATGGAACATTGTCCTTGGGGGATGGGGACATTTGTTCTGGAGATATGGGGACATTGGCACTGGAGGTATAGAAAATAGTCCTGGGCATGCGGAAATTGTCCTGTGTATGGGACCTTGTCCTGGGTGTGGGAGAATGTTCTGGGGATATGGGAAATTGTCTGCAGGTATTGGACATTGTCCTGGAGGTAGGGACATTGTCCTGGGGTATGGGAACATTGTCCTGGGGATGTCCTGGAGGTATGGGACACCGTCCTGGAGGTATGGGACACCGTCCTGGAGGTATGGGACATTGTCCGGAGTATGGGACCATGTCCCGGGGGTATATGGAACCATGGTTCTGGAGTTATGGGACATTGTCCTGGGGTATGGGACATTGTCATGGGTATGGGCCATTGCCGGGCTGTTATGGGGACATTGTCCTGGGGTATGGGACACTTGTACTGGTATAGGAAATTGCTCTGGGTATGGGACATTGTCCTGGGGTATATGGGACATGTCCTGGGGAATGGTCAAGTCCTGGGGTAGGGACATTGTCGTGGGATATGGGATCATTGTCTTGGGGATATGAAAACATGTCCTGGGGATAGGGACATGTCACGGAGGTAGTTGGGACAGGTCTGGAGGTATGGGACATTGTCATGGGGTATGGGGACATGTCCTCAAGTATGGGACATTGTCCCGGAATATGGGACATTGTCCGGAGTATGGGGACATTGTCCTGGAGGTATGGGACATGGTCCCGGGGATATGGGACATTGTCCTGGAGTATGGACATTGTCCTGGAGGTATGGGAATTGTCCTGGAGTATGGAAAATTGTCCTGTGGTATGGGAACTGTCTGGGATATGTTGACAGTCCTGGATGGTTTGGGACATTCTCCTGGAGTATGGGACAATTTCCTGGAGAGGTATGGGAATATGTCCGGAGTATGGGACATTGTACTGGGGTATAGGACATTGGTCTGGGGTATGAGACATTGACCATGTTAACATGAATTATTTTACATGTTTTTATTATTGTATTGCTGACTCAGAATACATTTTCAGGTGGAGAATTGTAAACCGAAACTGAAATTGTGCATTTAAGAAATGATTCGAGAACTATCGAGAACCATCAGACGACCTATTTGGGACAGCCGTCTACATTTATTAAAGCTGCCATACTATTCGGCTAGGAAGTTGAAAAGAAAGAATGGAAAGAATACGACTTAAACTAGGGGGCCGGAACACGATCTGCTGGATTGGGGAATGTGGGATTTTTAAACGGTTAAATTAGAGGGAATTTCTTGCGTGCATTTTCTATGGCAATTTGACAGATCTTATTCAGTGGGGATGTTTGTTGAGGAGAAATCGCGAAATTCTATTGTTTTTATATGTCTATAATCCGCCGATATTTGACCTGAAGATACGTTGACCGCGATTTACGCGTATGCATACTTCATTAGCATGAGCGGCGTTTTTCAAAAACAAATAACATGCCGGAAAGACATATTTAAAAGGACATCAACACGATCAATTATGTTGGTGACCACGGAGTGGTGTTATGGCAAATACGACCTAATTTGATATTTTAAAATTAATGCCAATATTTAAATTTTGAGGATTTAAGGGAAGGCATCCTTGCCGTTTTTAGCAGGTACGGGATCGGGACCGAACTGACATCTCTACTGTTGTAACTCGGTCTCAGTCATGATTGTCAGTCAGACCATGTCTTAATTTGCAACGCTCAGACTCGGTGAAAAAGAGATATGCCTGAAACTGTGGCAGCGAAACTGACGAGTAATCAGCTAAATTGCTCAATCCAACTAGTGGTGTGTAAGTCGTATTAAAATAATTGCTTTTCGGAAATTATCAGGACTGTGTTGAAAAAAGGCCGGGAAAAAGGGCAGCGCCGCGGTGTGCTTAGAGCCACTGCACTTTGTACGTAAGAAATTAATTATTAGGCCAAGTATGTTAAGTGTTAAACCCTCCTAGTCTGAACCAACGATCGACAGCTGTTGGAAAAAAAACTTAAACAACGTAAACAAAAACTGATACTGTACGACCCCATACAACAATATAGAGGAAGAATAAAAACAAAAACCTAATTAAATGGAAATATGTTCTGTTTTGTTTGGAAAAGGCATGCATAGGCCCAACCAAGCAAATGTTAGGTACTTTTTGCTGCGACGCTTGCCAAGGTTAGGAGGTTTTCCGAAAAGTGCAGAAACCCAAAGGAAAAATACAAAAAACAATTAAAACAAACAAAACAATGCCGATTTTTTAAAAAGCAATGTGCCCGTTTTTCAGAGGGACCACGTTTTATTTTTTGCTTTTCAAAGGTGAATAAAATAATGACGAAACCAAAATGTGAAAATCACACGAACTAGAACAATTTAAATCAGGTTAAGTTTTGAAAAAAAAAGTGATAAATTATTTACGTTACACAAAAAAAATACCAAAACCAAGTCAATTTAAGAAAATAAAAAACACAAAAATATTTTTAATATAAGCAAAACTCCACCCCAAAATGTTTCAGATGATATGAAAAACAAAACTAGTCTGTTGGGTTGACCAGGTTTCCAGGGTTTTAAATTCATAGGACCCCCCATTTTTTATGAAATCATCTGCTTGAAATCCAACTTGAAACAGTAATAAGATAAGAAATTCGAGTGGTGCGATCACCTAGCTCAAGTGTATAAGGAAACACATTATGCATGTTCAATTAGCCTGCTTATTTACTGGGGTTATTAAAAATTGTTCAGATGCACTTGTCTCTCTCACAGTCTGTCTCACGATTATGCAAGGCAGTCATGATGCCTGGTAGGAGTTTCAGAAATGTGACCAAATAATAACAAAATGGTGATCTATGCAAGAAAACGTAGTTGGGAACTCATATGAACATTGGCATCATTTTTTAGTTAAAAAAAAATATTTGATTTTTTTAATATGTTTGTGTATGTGTCACAATGCATGTGTGAATCCTGATGAAGTGGGCCCTCATGTGGGAAATAGACCGTTCCAGGACCTGCATTGTCCAGGGACCGGGCAAGGTGTGAGTGCAACGTTTATTATCCGTTGCCCAATTACACCTTAGGCTAAGATTGTTAATTACTTTGAAAGCTTTTGAATCAACGTAGCTTGGTGTCGAAATCTAAATTCTTGGCATCTGCGATAATTTTGCTACATACGATGATCATCCAGTCTAAGATTCACAATCAGATCATGCACAGCTAGGGACACAGATGATCATGCAGGTCGAATTATGACTCTGTCATGAGCAAGTGATATAAACTCATCCTTTCGTCAGTTGTTCCGGTTCTCCATAATATGGAAAGGGTAATATTTTGCTGCAAATGCATGATAAAAGTCATAATTTTAATTGACGCAAGAAAGCATGCACTTTCCGTTACGCTTGAAGTGTTTACATTTGAAAGCACCGCCACCGATGACTGAGAACCGACATCACATTTTTACTTCTCTGCCGAGCGATCTGGACTCGAACATTTTGTTTTAACAGGGGGCTGAATTTCAATCTTTGTCTGTAAAACAATTTCGGGCAATTAGTGCAGGCGAAATACCAATGTTCACGCAAATAGAACAAATTTTTTGAAAAATGATAAAAACTGAATAAGAATGGAATAAAAGACGGAAGTTCCTCTTGTTGGTATGAAATCGGGCTCATATTTGAGAGGCAGGTCCACTATTTTGAGTGGTGGACAGCGCGATGAGCGCTGTACACACGAAAAAATATTGGACCTGCCTATCAAATATGAGCCCGACATTCGATAATACCAATAAGAAGGAACTTCCTTTTGTCTTTCTTTTATTTCTCTTCTTATTCAGTGTTTAGTGATCGTTATTTGTTTTAATTGCGTGGAAAATTGTTATTTCGGCCTGCACTTAATGTGCCGAAATGTTACAGACCGTGAAAGGCAGCCACCTGTAAACAAATGTTCGAGTCCACAGATCGCGCGGAGAGAAGAGGGAAGTAATAATATGGAGAAGAAATAATGTGATGTGGTTCTCAGTCATCGGTGATTTCAAATGTAAACACTTCAAGAGCGCGTAACGAAAAGTTGCATGCATTTCCGAGTGATTGCGTCAATTAAAATTATGGCACAATGCGCAAAATGATTATCTTTCCTAATGGAGAACACAGAACAACTTACAGAAAGGTGAGTTTTTTATACGTGCTCATGACATGAGTCATTTTGAACATCGAAATCATGATTAGCGTGCCCCCGCTGCCCCGAGCTGTGCACGATCATCATCAACAATGTGAATCTCAGGACTCGAGATAATCGTTCTATGTAGGCCAAAATTATCGCGAGATGGCCAAGACTTTAGCGTTCGACACCAAGCTAAATGAGTTCAAAGTTTCAAAGGAAAATAAACATGCACATTACTCATTCCTAAGGTGTAAGTGCAACGGAATACTAAACGTTGCACTCGACACTAGCCCGTGGGCTGGACCCAGGTCTGAACGCGTCATATTTCCTCAATGAGGGCTCACTTCATCAGGATTCACACATGCGTGTATTGAAACAATGTTGTGCTAATCGTTATTTCGTAAACTAAAATATAAGTGATGACATTGTTCATATGAGTCCAAACTACGTTTTCCTGCTAAGATCACCATTTTGTTGTTGTTTGGTCAAATTTTCTAACTAAAATCCTACCAGGGCATCATGACCTTGCCTTGCATCGCTAGGGCTTTCGTTGTAGCACACGCCTTAGTCCTGCTGAGCATGACTACGGGTTGCTTTGTATCAGTTCACTTCGGTATTACTTTAACAGAACCCGAAGTCATGCCAAGTCTGTTCTGTTTTAACATCCCTTAATGGTTTTCAATTTTAAACTCACCCAAATCACTCGAAAATGGACCGAATTACCCGATGTTGACTCATTTTATCTTGATATACTCTACAATACTGTTGGACATGTATTTTTCACTGACTCACACTAAAATGATCAAAATTTCGTGATTTCTGCAGGTATGCGATCTTACATTTTCAGTTAAGTCTCACATCAAATGATGGGGTCAGGGGTCAAGATGATTGTATACGGTCAGTGGTTGGACACATTGCTGGGCACCATAACAAAAGCTAGGCTCTTGGACATGCTTGATGAGGACCGACATCTTCGCGCGCTAAAGTCGGTTAACGTTCTTGTTGTAACCATGATTGGAATAGAGACTACGATGCTTATCTGTCATGAATAATCGATCCCTAGTTTCAATTGCTATATCGATAAGTCTTGGTGCAAAACGCGAATGCCGTAAATTTCAAATGTGGACATTATAACATGGCGAGATTTTATTCGCATCAGCTACATGTGATATCGACAAAAATGTTTAAATTAATGAACCACGAAACGTCAGTTTTGACACGAATGTGCACAAGGGAAAACTAGCATACCTCAAGACACGTCCGTAGATGATTTTTAGATCAGAGCATAGTAAGTACGTCACAAGCGGTAATTTGAGTGTGAGAATCACTTTTTTCACACCAAATTTTAAACGGATTCGAAACGACGACCATCTGGTGTAACCTATGTCAGGATACGCTTAATGTCCAGTGATCAAAGTAAACGTCAGACCTTGAGGTTACCCCAATCAGTGGAACTAGAGACAGACGTGAGGGTGACAATGATATGAACACATTTAAAACCCAGTAACTAATGTCAAGGCTAATTGAAATTCATATGTGTTCTTATACACTGAAAGCTAGGTGATCGGACACCACTCGAATATTCTTCTCTATTAATGTTTCAGTTAGGTTTAACAGCCATGATTTTTCATTCATCTGAAAACATTTGGGTGGAGGGGAGAGTGGCTTATATAAAAATAGTTTTTGTATTTTATTTTCTTAATTTGACTTGGTTTGTGATTTTTTGTTATGAACATTAAATTATTTATCATCTTCAAGTAAACCAAGGAAGTGGATTTTTTTTTTCAAAAACGTAAACCTGATTTAAATTGCTTCATTTCTTTTTTTCACATTTTTGGTTCGTCATCATTTTATCACCTTTGAAAAGCAAAAAAAAAGAAATGTGTCTCTGAAAAACGGGCACATTGCTTTTTAATTGGCATTGTTTTGTTTTGTTTTAAATTGTGTTTGTGTATTTTCCTTGGTTCTCGCACACTTTAGGGAAAAATAAACAAGTTTGGCAAGCGGGACAAAAAAAGTGTAACCTAAAAGGTTTGGTTAGGCCTATTGAATTGCCTTTTCCAAACAAACAGACATATTCCCATTTATTAGGTTTTTGTTTTTATTTCTTTCTTATACGTTGTGTGTGCCTGTGCAGTATCAGTGTGTTTATCGTTTGTTTTTAGTTATTTTTTTCCCTCAGCTGATCGATCGTTGTTTAGAGGGTTTGAACACTCACAAAAAATACATTGTGTATGAAGGTGCGTAATAAAATAATTCGTTACGTACAAAGTGCAGTTGCTCTTCGCACACCGCGGCGCTGCCTTTTTTCCCGGCCTTTTTTTTCAAACAACAGTCAAAACTGATAATTCGAAAAGCTTATTAATGACGACGTACACAACCCAGTTGTTTCAGAAGCAATTATAGTGATTTTCGTCAGTTTCGCTTGCCACAATTTCAGGCAAATCTCTTTTTCACCGAGTCTGAACGTTGCAAATTCGAGAATGGCATGATGGTCGGCGACTGACATGACTGAGCTGATTTACTGAGATGTCAGTTCTGTCCCGTACAGATGCTAAAAAACGGCAAAGAGCTTCCCAAATCCTCAAAAATTGCTCATTTAAAAATATTGCATAATATTTTAATAAAATATCAAAATTAGGGTCGTATTGCCCCTAACACCAACTCCAGGTCACCAACTAATTGATCCGTTTGTTGACGTCCTTTTAAACTGTGTTCCGGCGTGTTATTTGTTTTGAAAAACGCCGCTCATTGCTAATGAATATGCATAGCGCGTTAAATACGCGGAAACTGTCATTATCACTGTCAAATATGGAGGATGGATAGGACACCAAAAACCAATAGTAATTTGCGATTTCTCAACAAAACACGCCCACTGAATAAGAATTGGGAGGGATGGGCCGACCTTGTACCTTGCGAACTGAATTAGGCCACAAAATAGGTATTAAATCAAAAAATAGTGACTAAAAAAGGGACCCTTGCGAAACTTCCTGGAGATATGCCTGAAAGGGGGAGTCTTAGGGCCGCACCCCCCCCCCCCCCCCCCGGCTGTCAGAGGTTGGTATATGACAGTTTCGAGTTTGCAATCCGTCGAAGTGACTAGCATTCCTTCAAAATAGTACTGGGAAGCAGAAAATGACGAAGGCTTTCAATAGAAACACAAGCAAACGATAAACGGGTTTGACGTTAGGGTCATTTGATATGTATTTATAATCCCCAAATTTGGCTATATATATCATCAAAATGACAGGAAAAGCGAGGGAGAAAGAAGAAGCGGAGGTCCGCAGGAGGAAAACTGCTACGTTGATATGTTGGAGGATGCATGTGCGTGTATGTATTCGATGCATCGATGCCACAGAGCTTTAACTCTATACTATGATCGATGCCCCACTGAGATGGACTCGCTTTATCCGAAACTGGACTCGCTTTATCCGAAAACCAATGTCGAGCCATAGTTTCTTGTTATATTCATAATACTAAAACTTACCAATCCGAAATTGTTTTTTAACGGATTCAATGTCCACCTCATATTCTTATGTTTCTCTCTATGAGGGGTCGGGTTGACCGTTCGTAAAATAGGAAAACTCTACGGCAGCTAACGGTATATGCATCGGGTGCAGGTCGATTGTTCCGACGTGGTCATTTGTCCGAACGGTTTTGTTCCGAAAGGCTATACTCCGAAGGTCGTTATTCCGAACGGTATTTACTCCGAATGGTTAATTTCTCCGAACGTCTATTTCTCCGATGGGTAAATAAACCCGAACGGCAATTGGTCCGAAAGGTGATTATTCCGAAATCTAAAAAAGGTCATTGCTCCGAAAGGTTTGTATTCCGAACGGGTCATACTCCGAAAGGTCGTTTCTCCGAATTTGGGCAATATCGACCTTTCGGAGTAAAAACCTTTTTTTTTTTTTTTTATTCATAGATATTACTCCGAATGATCATTACTCCGAAAGGTAGTTACTCCGAAAGTCGTTTCTCCGAATTTTGGAATGTCGACCTTTCGGAAAAAAACCTTTCGGAGTGTAAAAACCTAATTTTTTATTTCAAAGGATATTTACTCCGAAAGGTCATTAATCCGAAAGGTCGTTTCTCCGAATTTTCGGAATTCGACCTTTCGGAAATAAAAAAACCTTTCGGAGTAAAAATCATTTATTTTTTGTATTTCAAAGGATATTTACTCCGAAGGTATTACTCCGAAAGGTCGTTTTCCGAATTTTCGGAATACCGACCTTTGGGAATAAAAACCTTTCAGAGTAAATACCATTTTGTTTATTTCAAAGGATATTTACTCCGAAGGTCATTACTCCGAAAGTCGTTTCTCCGATTTTCGGAATATCGGACCTTTCGAATAAAAACCTTTCGGAGTAAAAAAACTTATTTTTTATTTCAAAGGTTATTTACTCCGAGGTCATTCTCCGAAAGGTCGTTTCCGAATTTTCGGAATATCAACCTTTCGGAATAAAAACCTTTCGGAGTAAAAACCTATTTTTCATTTTCCTAGGATTTTCATTCCTAAAGGTCATTTACGGTTTTTCGGAATTTTAGGACATGTTAAAGTTAAAGGGAAACCCGATTTAAGTGATAACGTTTCGATCTTGATAGAAGAGAATGTCACTCACCCCAAAACTCCATCTGTTGAGTTTTGCGCGCTATTTCAAGGCCGTTTTTATATGAGACCTAAAAAACGTGATTTTAATATGTAAAATTAAATATTGGTCGACCAAAATAGGGCACGTTTTCGCGGCGTAACATCCAAAACCAAACATTCATTTATCCTAGGATTTCACCAGGGTTAAATGAGAAAAAAATTTCTTCAGATAGCAAAATTTGACAAATTCGATATAAAACTCTGGGATTCTGGGGGACGGGCTATTAGGCGATCGGACTATTGCCCTTTATTTAACTTTAAATTAAACTGCTTATAGTCCTGGACAATAACATCGGCCCAGAATCTCACACGTGACGGTTTTGCGCACCTGTAGGTCCAGGTCTCCTGTTATGTCCATTTCTAAATACAGTTTGGGCAAAGTTGCACTATACCCTTCGTGCCTGCATTTTTGTTTCCGTTAACGGGATATAATATAGTATGATGTGATGCGGTGTGGGTACGAGTCGAGAGTGATGTATTGTGCCACAGAGGCTTTAGGCTCTGTATGTTTTTTTATCATTGTAACGATGAAAACTTGATATAGTTAATCGGACCATCCCCTTTAAGGTGTAAAAGTTCCAGCTTGTTCCCAAAAGTAATTTTTAGTACTAAGTATATTTTATATGTGATCAGTAATAAAAAAGTAAGTTTTTACTCCGAAAGGTCGATATCAGAAAGGTCGATATTCCGAAAATCAGAGAAAACGGGACCTTTCGGAGTAATGAACCTTGCGGAGTAATGACCTTCGGAGTAAATATCCATGAAATAAAAACATAGGTTTTACTCCGAAAGGTTTTATTCCAGAAAGGTCGATATTCCGAAAATTCGGTGAAACGAGGAAGAAGAAAACGACCTTTCGGAAAAATAATGACTTTCGGAAGTTAAAAAAACCTTTCGGATTTCCAAATAACTTTCGGATTAATGCACCCTTATTTCTTTCGAAAGAAAACGACCTTCGGAATATATAAAAATCTTTCGGAGCAAGACCCTTCGGAGAAAATGATCGATCGGAGGATAAACCTTTCGGAAAGAGTAATGATCTGTACTTTTCGGCGAAACCGACCGGTCGGTAATGAACTTCGGACTATGACCCTTCGGAACAAAAAACCTTTCAGAACAGAATTTATGAGCTTCCGTGAGAACACGTGTTCGGAGTATAAATGGACCGTTCGGAGGGAGAAAAACGTTCGGAGCAATGACACGTCGGAATATCGAACTGTCCCCTATGCCATCACCCACGGTATCACCTTCGTCGTTGTCCTCGCCGGGGTTTTATTTCCACAAAGGGAAAATACCCGGATTAGCTCTTCGCCAACCGGGGGGTACTTCACGACGACGAATTTCCCAATTCTGATTCTCATCTGCAATATTTTGGACCTCAGGCTTGTACTTTCAATCATTTGGGTGAAGTAGATTGATGAAAGACCTACGAAACTGATTTCAACCAGTTAATGCAGTTGTGCTTGCGTTTATATAATACTATGATCTATTAGGTGGAGGGGCCTATGTTCTCCAGAGAGTGATTTTTATGAAGTTCAGTTAATTGTTGGCAACAATTATAAATGCTATTCTCTGGGTCTTGACTATTGAGAAAAACGATGTTGCCATTTTTTTCCGTTGAACCTTTGTGACTGACCCACGAGGTTCAAAGGTAAAAATGGCCATACATCGTCCAAGTATATCGACCTGATATCAAAATGTGGCAAATTTCCCAAGGAATATTGTACATGATATTTATTTTGTTACTTGAGCTTTTGGTTTCTTGTTATAGACAAATATAAGCTATTTGGAGACAATAATAGCATAAATTGCCTTATAAGACCCAGTCGGGTGAGTCCTGTCCAAAGCACGAGTTAGGCCTCATGTTTTTGCACAATTATAGTGTACCCTACACAACCCCTTTTACTTGCTACAATGTACAAAGAGAAAATGGTTTGATTTGTAGTCTAAGCCCTTTCGTCTTACCAAGTCTTTTTTGTAACACGGTTTACTTGGGGGGGGGTGGTTACCACCGAGAATTCGTTATAAAAGACCGATGCTTATGTTTTGATACCAGTGGGTAGTATGGTCCTCCTCTTTCCATTGATCACCAAAATAAGTACAAAACATACTAGTATTGGCTCACAATGACGTCAAAAATGTAATTGTGCCGACAAAAATTGGCATTTCATAGAAAATAGGCGAAATTCCAATTTGCGCTAAAAAATCGGTAGGAATATTGGATTTTCATGCCGTTTACAGCTCTAAATGTGGCAATGACGAGTGTATAACACGAGTTTTAGAGCCATTATGGGCATAATATCAAAAATGTACCATAAAATATCTGTAGGTGGGAACCCCCCCCCCCCCAACACTTCGATTGAGGCATGTTACCCTAAACCCCGGTGATGAAGGGCTACCTCATTTTTTTTTGACCAGAAAGGATGAGAGAACGATTACCCATAAGCTTTACGAAAGGTTTTGGCATTTTAGTGCACGAGCAAAGTTCGTTAGGGGGTGTTAACCCCTCCCCCAACCCCTTGGTAAGACGAGGGAGTTAAACAAAATATATGGAATGAATTGTTGTTATTAACGTGAAACAACCACAATCTGACACTAGAGGAGGGACAAAGTTAGTGTTACTCTTTTCAGTCTCAGCCAATGCTGATATTTTTTTAATAATTTTTTAATTATTCTCTCCATCCAGGGCCCGGGGGTGGTCACTGTTCATTGATAAGGGGATATCTATGTGCGACCAAGTAGAAACACGTTCAAAAAAAAAAGGGTGGTTTTTCAAGATGTGCACGAGATTAATTCCATAAAAAAGGGTAGCACAACCACGAAATCTTGAAAAAAGGGTATACTTTTAACTTGAACCAGGACTGACTTATATTAGTGTACGAGTTGGAAAATTTACGAGTTTGTATCGTTTCGGTCATTTTGTGTAAATGAGCTATTCAGTATAGTCCTACGAAGGACACAAATTTCTACTTGCTTAGGGGTCAAATATTGCAAATACTTATTAATTAAGGGGTAAGGATGTTACACTTACCATGCTGTTTAGGGGGGCCTTTTAGACCAATCAAATTATTGTATCTTGTTTACTGCACTTTTAAACGCCTTGTTTAGGGGGTGCGAAAATGTGGACTTTTTCGGTAAAAGCAGACTCACCCCCCTATAAATGGCCCTTTTTTAACATCTCATCACTAAAACTTTCTTGCCAAACTTCTCTACACTTGGACGGTCATTTTGTGACAAAATCAACAAATAGCTGGACCTTTTGCTCCTTTTGTGGGATTCGTGTGTGTGTGTGTGTGTGGGGGGGGGGGGGGGTTACCTGCTGCTGATCTCCGGATATTCTCCATCTCCATATTGCCAGTACCCACGTTCAAAACAAACTCATAAGCTTAGTATGATTTTGAATTAGGTCCTGTAACGTTAGATCATTACTTAGGGGCTATTGGCCCTGATTAATTGCACACACTCTATACACTACTATGGGTAGCTACTTCCGGAGGCACGTCCCTACCCAAACCAAACCTGAGACCCCGACCCCCCCCCCCCCCGGGTATAGTGTGACTAACTTGATCTTGCTTTCGACGAGACTATCCAGGGTCTCTGGATGGGATCGAATAATGAACCTCATACATGAGACTAAGATATAGTATACATACTTTTGTCTCTGAAGTGCGAATCGTGGTTATTTCACAGTAATAACGACAATTCGTTCCATGGATTTAGTATAAACTACATCGATCATTTTCTCTTGCACTTTTTACAAAACACCTGGCTTACTTTATTTACCCATGGTATTAGGCTAATATCAAGAAATAATGGGGATTGTGTAGGGTTCATTATACATTTAAGCAGAGTAGAGTGGTTACGATCTACATGTGGCAAATACTGAGGCCTAACTCTGTCGTTGGATAGGACTTTGCCTGCATAAGGCAATTTTATGGCATATTATTGTCTTTAATTAGGTTTATTTGCATATTACAAGAAAACAGAAAGGTCAACAAGCAAAATAAATATCATATTACAATGTTTTCTTGTGAAATTTGCCACATTTTGGTACCAAGTCATATACTTTGGACGATGTATAACCATTTTTGACCTTTGACCTTGTGTCAAGGTCACTAACGTTCCACAGGAAAAAATGGCAACATCGATTTTCGGAATAGTCAGAACCCAGTAGTATACGTTATAGTGGTTGCCAACAATTAACATGAACTTCACCAAATTTACATATGCCCCTCCACTATATTGATCGGTAGTACCTTTGCCTTACTTTACTGCCGTCACAGACATAGTGCCCAATTGTGAAGAATTTCATTTTGTTTTATGGGGGTGTCTAGTAAAATATGTTTTCAGTGTAATTGTGACTACCTTTAGCAGTTTGGAAATAAAACTTATGTTTCTCGTTTTATCTATGTCAAAAAGCTTCTATTGATATATACTCATAATTTCATGGTGTGAACTTCATTTCTATTTCACTTAACCGCGTTTTCAGAAGAAACACTTATATACTATATTATAATGGTAAACGGTTGGTTATTTTAAAGAGGATGGAAGCGGAAATATCTTGTTTGACGCCTCTTAATAAGGCGTCACAATTTGACACCCTAGCTTACTGAAAATGCGCACTTCTTCATTCGCAATTAGTCTGTGTTGAACGGTGGTTCTTTTTTATACCACGCGCTCACTCCTTTCTTTACCGTCTCCCCCCCCCCCCAACCCCCAACTACTAAACCCCTTTTCTAGACGGGTATTAATTACACTTGTTATTGTCCACTCCTACTCTGTTATATATAACCCCGTTGCTATAATTTATACAGTGAGTCTAGGGAAAGGGTGTATCCGTTGGTATAAGGGCAGTGGCAGGGGCGAGTGCTCCCCTGCTGAACCCTGAACCCTTGCCCCTCCCCGTCAGCCCACCAATAACCCAATAAACTGACCTTAGTACGTGTCTCTGGGAAAGGACCCAATTTTTCACCCCAAACTTTCAGATACGACATCTTTATATAAACTCTCATTATGAAGTCACTATGAGGTCATATTAAAACGTTATGATGTTTTTTACTTTATTTGAAGAAAGGACATGTGTAACTACATATACCAAACAAGATGATGTATAGGGGTATTCGAGCCCCAATCAAGATTATTGAGGTGCCAAGTCCTCCCGTTTCCTAATACCACTCCACAACCAACAGCAAAATTTCAGATATTTTATTTATTTTTCATTTTGAATTTTTCTTTTTTTAAAAATTCAAAAGAATTCACTGTAAAGGATATTTCAAAAATTTTAGTTAAACTAAAACATAAGCGACCTAAACCTTGGTACACACACAAGATTTGCTATAAGACTACTCACCATTTACAACTTTCTGACCGTATCTTTATGCCGCCACTGTTTGGAAAAGCCTCCTCGTTGAAATGTCATACGTTTAGTGTCGTTTTAGTAGTGGCTTCGGGGTCGTTAATTTCAAACCAAATCCATATCGAAGCGATTTTAAACTATGGTATCATTGACTATAGTGTATTTTCCAAGACCGATCTTCCAACCATTTGCCAAGCCGTTCCATTAGCATGGAGAGGAAAGGCTACTTACCAAGGAAAATATTCAATATCATTATCCTGACTAAAAAGGGCACCACAAAACATCATTCGTAACCTCTATCCATACTTGACAAATTAACATCCATGTTACATCAGACTGTCCCTGATTACACTCTACTCACCCCACTGCTGATCTCATGAAAGAAAGTAAATAAAAAATAAATGTGGCCTCTGGAATGACGGTAACTAGCCAAACTCCATTGATTTTAAAGATATAGCTTTGGATTCCATTCACTTGCCGATTACACAGTCACGATCAAAGCTTTTCATTTCAACTAATCCGCAAATGATTCGATTCCCGGCTCTTTTCAATTGAACATTCAAAATAGCGCTTCATTAATTCAAAAAGTAAAGTCAGAATAAGTCGGTTGTTTTGGGGTAAATAGGTCTGCACAGGCATCTTTATTTACTTACAATACAGTATACCTGTTTTCAGATTATAAATGACCGAAGGTTGGACAAAAGTGATATCTTTGGACAACTGGCAATATAATACCTGTAAGACAGTACATCTTTACTTTTGATCATCATCCCTGCCATCCAAGCACCAAAGATCGCTCTTCAGAAAACGTACTATAGTATTCGTATACCCTTTGATCCGATTTCAAACTTAAGATTGTCGACTGAAATCAGTTCCCCATCCAAAATTTCAGATGGAGTTTCAAACTTATATTGAAATCGACAAACTGTATAGAAAATTCCCCGATGCCTCTAGAGATGAGAACCCATTTTGAGTTTGCATACGTTGCGATGGGTATTTTATGAAAAAATGCTACACTTTCTCCAGTGTTGAAATACAGATATTCAACTTTCCCGTTTCTATGAAATAAATAAAACAATTAGGTATAGGCCTAGTGATTTTAAAATACAGTTCTGGAAGATTTTAAAGTGGCATAGTATCGTCTGTGACAGAGAATAATTCCCGTGTATACAATCACTCTTAGTCTCATAGATTACGGTGTTGCATCCCAATTCAAATTCATTTGTTATCAAGTTTAAAAACAGATTTTTTTTTGTATTTTTCTAATTTGGGAAAGTGTCTTATCACAATATGAAATTAATCGCCACGTTTATTAAATAATTAATGCTTCCCCCCTTCTTCCATCCAAATCGAGATTTTGTATCAGAAGAAAGATAATTTTTTTCTCATTATCCCATGAACTTTTAAGACTCCAAAATGTTTTTGTTTTGATGTTATGAACAACACGTCTCAAATGTCGTTAACACAACTGTCCCATAGTCAATGTATACACATCTTTTTCTATTAAGAGTACCCCCACTAACTAGATCTGGTCTGGCACCCTCTGGCAGAAAAAGTGTTTGAACAAAAAGATAAAAAGTGACAGGTCTAAGTTAAATTGAAAATAGTAGAAACTGGAATTTCCTGGTCCATCTCTTGTTGTTAGATATTATTTAAAGATATAAATCGCACATATCAACACAAAAAAAGTGTGCGAGGCTTACTACCGAGTAATTACAGTACCGTAATTTTTACGACCCCATAGGAGTATTTTGACTAGAAGCCACTGTTTCAGTAGGAAATCAGAACTCATCGTGTCTTTCACGCTTCAGTAGCTCGAACAATCGTCAAATTATGGTTTCTTTTTGCTGAATGGGATGCAGAGGTCTAGCAGTCCAGGGTAATGTCTAATTTAAGTGACTGAGTCGCTTCGTTAAAGATAAATTTACGTTTTAGTTAGGACCACTTTTGTACAAAACCCATGGAAAATTTATTGTGGTGTGCACCTATAGGAGATGTGTTAAGCTAGCAAAAAAGGTTGTACCCTGGACCTCTATTAGAACTTGATCTTGTTATTTTGAGTCAAAACACTATAATAGTCCACTTGTGTAGCCTGTGAAGCTATTTAGACTGGGGGGTCAACAGGAAATCTGAAGAGGATAGTTCGGCAGACAAAGTAGTCAATAGAGCTGTTAACACCCTGGCTGGCTGAATCATTCAGATTTGCGAAGCGGGTTGTGAAGTGAGTGGTGAGCATTTTTTTCTTTCTCTCCGGAAGGGGGTGGTTACCTATACCCCATTGGATGCTTGTTTTTGAACCAAAAGGAGCTAAAAATGTCAATTGATATTTACAATGAAATAATGTGGCACCAGAAACCGGGTTTTATCACGGTGGGTAAAAAGGGACCAACTCCCCTCGTTAGAGCTGTTATTACCAAGACGGTCACCGTCCGTGTGGATTCGTGGCACCTGTGGTTGTGGGGTTGTGACGCGTTGTTACTTTTAAGCCCGCTTTGGGGAATGACCAGTTAATTAGTAAATAAATGAGGAAGCCTAATTGGTAAATAAGGCAATTACTCCTTTAAAGATAATTAAAGATGGCCCTTGTAATGATGGAATGGTCTGTTTTTGGGTCTATAAATAACCCTTTAAATTAAAATAATGAATATCCCTTTAATCATGTTAAGGTGGGTGTTCGATTTGTTCTCCACTTGATAATGTACCCCCTGGCACCTGCTACACTTACCATCAAGTATCGTGGGAAAGAAGTTGCGCATTTAATAATAGAAGCGATAATGCACATATCAAGGTCCATTCACTACCGTGCTAATATTGATCGTTAAACCATTAAACGTCAGTTTTTTTGTTTATATCTTACGAGAAGTAATCTGTAAGCTGAAATTTTCAGAACGACAATGAGAAAAATACGGCCTTTCATCTGATATCAAAATATATACACTACCATTAATTGCACCATAGCCTAATATAAATTGCATGCACCATCGCGCATCGGGCCCTTTCACTTTGCGTTTTCCAGCCAGTCTCATAGTCACATATTTGTCATACCGCATTCTTTATCACTCTACAATGTCTTTGTGGTCACATTCAGACTGCAAAATGCTACTTGTTACGTTGATTAATAACTTACCTACCCGGCACGGCGCGAAACTGCGAACGTAGTTTCGACTAAAAGCTACGCGTTATCTACTGCGTGCTTAAAAACGAATCCCTACTTGCCATTTTTCACGAAGCCGGGCCACGGCAGCGAAACTTTCTCCCTAGCCGGGGCACGGCAGCGGAACCTCAGGGTATGGCTACGTACCACCAGCAGCACTCTGGGGCTTGTGCATGAGAGTACGCACGTCATATAAAGTATAAATGACAATTGGCGCCGTCTGGTACATGTTAATATACCATTTAATAAGCAAATCAGAGATATTGTAGAGTGGTGCTATGGTTTGATCCAGAGATATAGAACGATTGGTTACTCAGCAGAGGGCTACCTAATTGTTTGTACTGGTATGAACCAATCAAACAGGAGTTTAATCCCACAAGATCAGGACGGCTTTTCCGATTCATGTATTTTTATGTATTTTTGGTCGGTAATTGAGTCCCTGCACAAATAAATGGATGGTCAAATACATACCTGGCCAAAAGTTTGCAACATGCAGAAAAACAAGCAATTATAATTCCAAATAGATACTAGTTATCGTCGCAGATCCTTTAACCTTCCCTCTTACCAGCCTTTTTTTTTACAACACGGTTTTACCAAGGAGGTGGTTACCACCACCCCTCCTCGAGAATTTGTTATAAAGCACCGATGCTTATATTTTGATACCAGTGATGGCTTTTGTCCTCTTCTTTCCATGATACTAAAATAAGTACCAACAACCTAGTATGGCGTCACAATTGACGTCATCAAATCCGCGAGTCGAAAAATTGGCATTTTCCACAGAACATAGGCGAAAATCCACTTTTGTCGCCGCTAAAACATAGATTTTCATGCGGTTTCAGCTCTAATGATGGCAATTGGCTAGTTTTCCATAACCGTAGAGTTTTAGAGCCATACTGTACATAATATTTTCAAAAATGCACCATAAAATACCTTGTGTGGCAACCACCCCAGACCCTTTGACGGCATACCCAAACCCGGGTGAAGGTGCTACCTTCACATTTTTTTCGCTAAAATGACCGAAGAGGAAACGATACGCTAGAACTTTTTGGGAAAGTTTTTGGCATTTTAGCGCCCGGAGCGAAGTTCACTAGGGGGGAGTAACCACCCCCTGTCCCCCCCCCCCCCGGTACGACGAGGTTAATCTGCTTTATTTAAGGGGGGACATGGCGTCACTTTCATACAATATTATGATTATTGCAATCACAGCACAGAGTTTCTTTGAATACAAGCAAGTATACCAAATGTTCGGTATGATGTCTTTTTTCAAAAATATTTGTCTCAGAGTCATATCGACCTCCGGTAGGTTAATTAGCAGGGGTCCAAGGTCATGGCACCAGAAAATCAGAAATTAATGACATTTTGCCCCCCCCCCCATTTATCTCAAAACAGAAAATTATTTGAACAAGTTTGTTTCTTAAACAATTACTACGGCCAGGATCTGTGATCCTATGCGAGCGTTACCAAAATATATTCGCCGTTGCCATGGCAACCGTTTAAACTTCTCTCGCCATTTTTTGCTGCAGGTGGCATACAAAAATCATGTACTCAACCACTAAAGGGTTTTTATACAAATCCTCTTTAGAATTCAAGTATGTACACTAAACTAAAAGTTTTCCAAATTTGAAGTCAATGGTCAAACCGTTTTGGAGATGAGTGGGAGGGTAAGTGTTTGCAACCTTCGAAAAATGAAAAAGATATAGGCTCAAAAAAGTCGCGAAAGCATTTAAGTGTTAATTAATCAATTATTGAATTATTATTGCAATTTGTTTTAATTCTCAATTCTATTAATAATACTATTTGTTTAAATTAAAACAAATCTGTAAATGGGCTTTTACTCCAAATTAATTGATTTTTGTAATTCTCTTAAATATTACGGCTTTTGAAAAACAAGAAAACAAGTAATATGTAGCTGCTTGAAAAAACAATGCGAAACATAAAAATCGTCTTGTCCGTGTGATGCTGTTACCTCCGATCAACCAAACATTTGAAAGGAATGTCCGTTTCACCCAAAGTAAAAGGTAAAATACACTCCTGAAAGTTGAGAGGGTCTATTCAGAAATTTAGAAAACTACATTTGATCTCTCAAAAGAAAACTGACACGCCATGTCCCCCCCTTAAGGAACATTAAAAGCAATCACACGTTTTTTTTTTCCCCCTCTTGGATTCTGGGAATAATATCTGTATGAAAATCACAACTTTGTTATTCAATGACGTAACGTGTGGTCAAGAATCCATGGTATAATTTGAAATCAATCTGTGGACTATGATCTCGTTTTCTGCATTTTGCAATACTTTTGGGCCAGTACGTGATTTGGAAAGCAGCTTCATAGAAAAAATACACACCCCATTTCACCCATAATTAATGCGGGCTGTTCTTAGCGCAATCAGGCATAGTTTACCATTTATTTGTGCATTATGAGAAAACCATGTTATCAAAATAAAACCACATTAATGTTTCTCGAGTTTTCTTTCACTGGTGTTGATGTGAGAGGTTAGTGTCCCTAGGGGCAAAAGACGAAAAGGGAGAACATGCACACACGTAGGTATTCTCCTTTGGTGTAGAAGGTCCCTGGTTGAGTCCGGAGAATCGGATTTAAATCTGGTTTCAATTATATGTTTACAATAAAGAGAGGTAAGAAAACTCTGAATCAGCATAGACGTGAAATGTAAATTGAAGAGCCTAGTCAAAAGAAGTTCCTATGTGCACAAAAATAGTTCAAAGAAATAGGGTTAAAATGTTCAAAACACTACTTACTCACATTACATTTTTACTGAACTTTGGCTAAAATTAAGCACACTATCAGATGAGGTAAGTACCATATATACTATATAGAATATTTATTACGAGTAGTGTTTACACACAGCAATTGCGATTTTGTTAACACTGGTTAAGATTTCTTAGAACTATTTTTTGTGCACATAGGAACTCTTATTCCTACACTCTTCAATTGAAATCTCAAACCAGGTTTCAGACACATTATCTGGGAAGAAATAAATTTACAATTTTTACCAAAAAAGACCTGTACATGTAACAAACTCCTTAAGTATAGGGGAAACTCTTATTAGGAAGAAATACGTACAAGTTTATATGTTATATGTTTAATCCCACATGACAGGACGCTTTGTTCCGATTCATGTTATTTTTATGTATTTTTGTCGGTAATTGTTTCCCTGCACAAATTAAAATTGATGGTCAACTACATACACTGGCCAAAAGTTTGCAACATGGCAGAAAAAAAGCATTTAATTCCAAAGCGATACTAGTTATCGTTCGCAGATCCGTTTAATAACCTTCCTCTTACCAAGCCTTTTTTTAAACACTGTTTACCAATGAGGGTGGTTACCACCACCACCGCCACCCCTCGAGATTTGTTATACAGGCACCGATGCTTATATTTTGATACCAGTGGATGTGGTCCTCATCTTTCCATTGATCTAAAATAAGTTTAAACCAACACACCTAATATGGCGTCACAATGACTTCATCAATCCGCGATTCGGAAAAAATTGGCATTTTCCACAGAAAATAGGCGAAAATCCAATTTTGGCGGCTAAAAACATAGATTTTCATGCGGTTTACAGCTCTACATGATGGCAATGTCTAGTTTTTACATACCTAGAGGTTTAGAGCCATACTGTACTAAATATTTTCAAAAATGCACCATAAAAAATCTCCTTGGGTGGCAACCACCCCATATCTAATAAATACCTTTGACGCATATACACTAACCGGTGAATGGTGGCACCATTCACATTTTTTTTGCTAAAATGCCGGAAGGGATGAGAGACGATTCCTAGAGCTTTTTTGTGAAAGTTTTTGCATTTTAGCGCACCGGACGAGTTTCACGAGGGGGGGAAGGAATCCACCCCCCTGGTCCCCCCGGTAAGACTAGGGTTAATCTGCTATATTTAAGGGGGGACATTGCGCATTTTCATACAATATATGATTATTGCAATCAATCGCACATAGTTTCTTTGAATACAAGCAAGTGATATACACAATGTCGGTTGATGTGTCTTTTTCAAAAAATATTTGTCTCAGATCATATCGACCTCCGGGAGGCTAATTAGCAGGGGTCAAAGGTCATGGCACCAAGACATCAGAAATCAAAATGACAATTTTGCCCCCCCCCCCCATTTCTCTCAAAAACAGAAAATTATTTGAACATAGTTTGTTTCTTAAACAATTACTACGGCCAGGATCTGATGATCCTATGCGAGCGTTTACCAAAATTATATACCGTGTTGCCATGGCAACCGTTTAAACTTCTCTCGCCATTTTTGCTGCAGGCTGGCATACAAACATCAATGTAGCTCAACACTAAAGGGTTTTATACAAAATCCTCTTATAGAATCACAGTATGTACACTAAACTAGTGTTGTGCCAAATTTGAAAAGTCAATAGGTCCAACACCGTTTGGAGATAAGGGGAGGGTAGTTTGCAACCTCGAAAAAATTCCAAAAAAGATATAGGCCAATAAAAGACCAGGAGCATTTATGTTGTAATTAATCAATTATGAAATTAATTAATTATTGCAATTTGGTTTTTTAATTCTAAATTCTTAATAATACTATTTTTGAAATTAACAACAATTGTAAATGGTTGAATTTTACTCCAAAATTTAATTGATGTGGTAATTCTCAAAGATTTACTGCTAAAAAACAATGAAAAAACAAAAGTAAATGTAGCTGCTTGAAAAAAACAATGCGAAACCATAAAAAATCTTCTTTGTCTGGTGGATGATGTAAACTCGATCAACATAACATGTGAAGGAATGTCGATTTCACCAAGTAAAGGTATTTAAAATACTCTGAAAGTTGAGAGAATTCAGAAATTTAGGAAAACTACAATTTGATATCTCAAAAGAAAACTGACACATGTCCCCCTTAAGGAACATGAAAATCAAATCACACGTTTTTTTGCCCCCTCTGGGATGTCTGGGGATTAATATCTGTATGAAAATCACAAAAAGACTTTGGTATGCAATACGTAAAGGTGGTACAAAGAATCCATGTTATACCATACAAAATTACATGTAAGGTAACAAACTCCTTAATAGTATGGAAACTCCTAAGTTAGGATGGAAATACGTTACAAGTTTATATTTTAAACTGAAGTAGACTCATATATTGAAAATTGCCAATGTTAAGTTATGCAAATGAAATTAAAGGCTGAATAGAGATATCGAATGTAATATTTGTGTGTATCAATTGAAAATAGGTCACCTAGAACTAAAGGTAGGAGCCTAAACTGTTCAGTTCCAATGTTTGAGATAATCAAACGTTCGTGTTGATGCAAAAAAATATTTTATTATAGCGTAACAGTGTCATAGGATGCTGTG
>JAMKCH010005224.1:0-47805 GCA_023653785.1 Ophioderma brevispina | reverse complement strand
CAAGAAATTTTAGCCCATCATTAAAATATTTCACCCCACCGGTTTCACCAATCATTAAAGGAGAATTGAGAAAGGTGATCCATCCAAGAATTGAAACCTGGACCTATGGTGTACAAGACCAGTGCCTTGTCCACCAGCTATGGGGTGAGTGACAGCAGGCATACTTCGATCCAAGGGGAGTGGTCATAGTTACGCCGGAGGGGGTGGGGATGGAGGGTTTCCCCTTTGCTTCCATTCAAAATTTCACATTCCCCCCAATTTTATAAGAATGTTACATTAAAGTTCATATTCTCTCTCTCCTTGCAGAACATTTTTTACGTCCTCCTCCTCACTTACAAAATGTTTTTGATTCCCCTTCCCCCCAAAATCCCATCCCCATGTAATAATGATTCCTTCCTAAGTGTCCTTAAATATTTTCCCTCCTCCTTACAGTTCGCGATAGTCAACACATAATTTCATAGGAGTGATTATACTCCTGTTGTGTTAACCTCCACGATTTTTAAGAAAATTAGCTATTTGGCAAATAATTTTAATAATTTTGTCCTTAGGAACTGTCACCTTAACTATTAGAATTTGCATCTTTGCAACATATCTCCTTTTTGGGAAAGTAGTTGTCCGAAAAAAAGGAAACATTCACACAAAACTGGCACTTATATCCAATTTAAAAATTCGCATTTTTACATAGACTTGTTTCAACTAAACATAGACTAAAGTTGGACTTTAAGGGATACTTTCACTTGCTCAAACTGAGGGTCACACACATGATGTTAACTCTCCATTACTACTAAAAAGCCCAATTTTTTTCCCTGATCCAAATATGGCAAAATAAATAAACTATAAAAATATAATAAATAATGCCCAGTGAATCATGGTTTAACTTCCAAAGGCTCATTTAAAACAAGTACCAACTATTTTAAAATACGTTTTTCTCGCCAAATCCCAAAATGAGTTAGTCTTTGTGTCATGACGTCGCTTGAAATATTCTTGCACTACTGATTGTGTCAACTTACAAGGGATTAGCAGCGAGAATGCGATAGAATAACAAATGTGAATGCATGTTTTTAATTTATAAATCAGGGATAAGTGTGGTACACTTCCATAATTACAAGATGTCCCAATAAAAACTATACAATCAACTAAAAATTATACAACAATATAAACTGTGACCTTTTTGCCAGATATTTTGACTTTATTTGTTAGCCAAATCTAAGCTAAATCCTCGCTTTTATTCCATCCATTTGATGAGACCCTCAGCGAGAAATTGTCAATTGAACACCAAGGATAAATACCACTTGGGCCAGAGTCACCTGAAGGTTCAAGAAGGTATATGGTTGGTAGCTTTCATTGTGGATTAACCATTTTCAACAGAAGAACATTGTACAGATCAGATGATGTATTTCATGCATTAACTAATCAATATATTAATTTTTCAAGTGAAGCACCAAAATTATGGTTGTGGGTGAAATGAGGGACTCACTCCTCATGGGGACACTAATCATGAAATTTTCATGGAATTTTGGACTTTTGACTGCTGAAAACTAATGTAAAAGTCTACATGTCTATGAGGATGGACAACGCTCTAAATGTGGAGGAACAATTTACCTTTCCCCTATTCCTCTCCCACTCTGCTCCACGATGACAAGGAGTATAATGATTACAAAAGCAGGTTATCAACAAGAGCAATAAAGGAAAAGTATGGTTGGTGTTCAAAGGTTGCAGTTTACTTCACAAAGGTGTTTTTATGGTTCTACCTCACTTTTCTGCTGAAATCTGGAGTAAAGCTGATAACAACAAGACTGCTTGGAATTTGAATTTCCCATCTCATGTATTTATTAGTAATTGCAACATTTAGAAATTAATAATTATGTTATATTACTCGAAGCCGCACTTTATTCCTACTTTTCATTTTCATTTTTCAATAAAGAAAGTCTTGAAGGTGATTTTCATCAAGGAGAACTTTTGTTTGATATCAGATGCCGAACTGGCCCAACAGGTTTTCAAACGTCTCATATAATTAGCCAAACCCCCAAATTACACCACCTAAAAAATGCTCATGAAGCTGGAACACTCCTAAAAAGAATCAGTAAAACTCCATTTGAAGAAAATTGAACTTAAATTTTTGGCAAAAAATTATCTTTGATTGTATATTTTGTTTTTTTTGGACAGTCCTGTAGCTGCTTTAATGTAGAAAAAAAACACCAAACGAGTGAAAAAATTAAGAAATTTGTCCATGCCGTCTCCCGCAAATAACATACGGCGACGGCAATCTCCTCCAAATCTCGCATAAACATTGATATGTTTACACCATACAGATAAACAAAGATAAAAAGTTTGTGTTTGAGGTCCACTGTATTTGACCCATTGTGCACAATATCCCTGAAAATCTGTTATATTCACCAACACCGGGGAAAGGCTTTTTTGATCTCAAGAGTCGGAATTTGAATACGCACTTATAAGAACTTCAGATCAGATAAAAAAAAAAGTACTGGCTTGTCTTTAATACACAGATTTTTGAAACCAACCACCTGCCGGTTATGTTTGCATATCCATGCCAGTAACAAATTAAAAATAATGAATTTGATGATTTGTTTGATGTTTCGGATTAGCAAAATCGGCTGCTAATCCCTTTAAGTGAATGGTTTTCCCTCACCTGTTTGGTAGCATTTTGATGTTCATTGTTGAAGGCATAGTTTTCTCTGTCCATCTAATACCTGGCAAACCTTCCCAATAAGATACACTGATGATCCCTCACCAATCCACTGGCTCATCGCTGACAATAAAACAAATAATATTTGTCGTCAATAATTATTTCCATGAGTTTTTGTACAAAACCAAAATAACATACTCATACATACATTCACACAGAAAGAATGCGCCTATCACAATCTCCTCCAACTGTCAGAGATAAAAATATAGTATATAGTATAAACGTATGAAAACTGATTCCTAACTAATTAGATACATAGAAGAATGGAATGAGGCATGAGTGATGAGTATCGCCTTAAACATTGCGAGTAGAAATAAGATTTGGCTGGGGGCCCCCCCCCCCTCCTCACCAACAGTAGCCATCATAATACCCCTAACGCCAAACAAGCAAACAAATACCATGCCACTGAGGCTAGGAAAGTCTCAAATGATGCAATGTCGTCATCATAAGACCACCTATGGGCACACAATTGCTGGCTGGGACAACGACTCCCTCGTGGCTTGCCAGGCCTGATCATGGGATTGGGGCCCGGGGCCTGGTTCGATTCATAGCCAAGTGGCATCTTCTTTGGACTTGTGTAGCTTGCTTGAGGAAATTTTCGCATGTTCTTCTAGTTCTTACGGTACTTCCTAACTTGTCTCTGTCCAATCAGCAGTCATCCCATGCATTGACCTATGTTGCTTGAGAAAGATTTGCTCCTGTCTTCTAGTTCTACTGTTACTTCCTACCTTTTCTCTGTTCTCAATCAGCAGTCCTATCCCATGCATTGACTATGTTTGCTTGAAGAATAGATTTGCCTTCTGTTCTTCTAGTTCTCCACTGTTACTTCCTAACTTTCTCTGTTCTAAATCAGGCAGTCTATAACATGCATTGACCTTATGTTTGCTTGAGAAAGATTTTCTCCTGTTCTAGTTCTACTGTTACTTCCTACCTTTTCTCTGTGCTAATCAGCAGTCTATCCAATGCATTGACTATGTTTGCTTGAGAAAGATTTTCTCTTGTTCTTTAGTTCTACTGTCTCCTTCCGACCTTTGCTCTGTTCTCAATCAGCAGTCTAGACCATGCATTGACCTATGTTGCTTGAGAAAGATTTTCTCCTGTTCTTCTAGTTCTACTGTTACTTCCTACCTGTCTATGTTACTCAAATTCAGCAGTCTATCCCATGCATTGACCTATGTTTGCTTGAGAAAGATTTTCTCCTGTTCTTCTAGTTCTACTGGTCACTTCTACCTTTTCTCATGTTCTCAATACATGCAGTCTATCCATGATTTGACCTATGTTTGCTTGAGAAAGATTTTCTCCTGTTCTTCTAGTTCTACTGTTACTTCCTACCTTTTCTCGACGTCTCAATCAGCAGGCTTCCCATGCATTGACCATAGGTTGATTGAGAAAGATTTGCTCATGTTCTTATAGTTTACGTTTACTTACACCTTTTCTTGTTCTCAATCGCATGATTTTATCCCATGCATTGACCTATGTTTGCTTGAGAAAGATTTTCTCCTGTTCTTCTAGTTCTACTGTTACTTCCTACCTTTTCTCTCTTTCTTCAATCAGCAGTCTATCCAATGCATGGACATCTGTTTGGCTTGGAAAATTTGCTCCTGTCTTCTAGTTCTATGTACCTTCCTACCTTTTCTTGTTCTCAATCAGCCGTCTATCCCAGGCATTGACTATGTTGCTTGAGAAAGATTTTCTCCTGTTCTTCTAGTTCTACTGTTACTTCCTACCTTTTCTCTGTTCTCAATCAGCCCGTCTATCCCATGCATTGACCTATGTTTGCTTGAGAAAGATTTTCTCCTGTTCTAGTTCTACTGTTACTTCCTACCTTTTCTCTGTGTCTCACGAAGCAGTCATCCCATGCAGTGACCTATGTTTGGCTTGAGAAAGATTTTCTCGGTTCTTCTGTTTAAATGTTACTTCCTACCTGTCTCGGTTCTAATCAGCAGTCTATCCCAGCATGGAACTCTTTTGTGTGCTTGAGAAAGATTTTCTCCTGTTCTTCTAGTTCTACTGTTACTTCCTTCCTTTTCTCTGTCTCAATCAGCAGGTCTATTCCCATGCATTGACTATGTTTGCTTCAGAAAGATTTTCTCATGTTATTCTAGTTCTTATTTACTTCCTACATTTTCTATGGCTCAATCAGCAGTCTATCCCATGCATTGACCTATGTTTGCTTGAGGAAAGAAAGATTTGCTCCTGTTCTTCATGAGTCTACGTTACTTCCTACTTTTCTCTGTTCTCCATCAGCAGCTATCCCATTGCATTGGACCTAGGTGTGCTTGAGAAGAGTGGCTCCTGTTCTTATAGGTCTACTGTTCCTTTCTACCTTTTCTACATTCTCAATCCAGCAGTCTATCCCATAGTAGGCCCACGGTCTGCAGTCAACGAGGGAAATATTTTTACCATTGCCCGAATAAAAAGCAGTAAAATAATTGTTTGTCATGTTATTGTGGAAAAATGCATCGATCCAAGTTGCATAAAAATATAAAAACAAGTGGATCACTACCAATGTCTTCCGCCCATCATGTTGGTTCGTGGTGGATTGGGTTGTAGTTGGGATGGGGTGTGTGAGTATTGGGGGTGGTTTGTAATGGAAACACGAAAGCAGGTCTTGTGTAACATGAAAGTTGGTTGATTGCTCTTTTTTTAGAAAGAGTGTTTTAACAGATTTTTTTTCAAAATAGGCTGAAGTTACCATAAGGTCATAGAGATGCAATAGAAATAATATAAACCCCATGGTCTGGCCAGTAGTTCTATGGCAAAGTTGTGATTCTAGACTATTTGCAGAAGAATCTTGTTAAAGGTTAACATAGGGGTCAGAAGGTAAGCTGTGCATACCCTCCAAAAGTCATGAACCAGTGGTTGTTTAAAGTTAGGTTGTCACAGCATTTTAGTTGTAGAAGTGTTTTATAGATTGACCAAAAGGGGGTCAAAGGTCATGCAGGAGTTATTAGAGGCAATGGACTTGTAGTGCATGGGCCTTGGGCCTGTGGTTCTTTTTAGCAAGTTGGTAGCTGATACAACTTTCTTTGGAGAAATGTATTCAAATTTCCAAAAAAAGGGTCAAAGGTCAGGTAGGGGCATTGAGGTCAATCTGTGTATTACTCCATGAATCCCGTCCCAGTTCTTTTTAGGTTTTGTGGTAACAGCATCAATTGCAGGAAAGAGGGGGAAGAAAGATACATATAGGTTTTATTAGTTGAAAGATGTTATTGTGATCAAATGGTATCAAGGTGTCATTTGAGGTCAAAAGAGCACATGGGGTCACTAGAAGTCAATTGTCAAGTGGGTCACTAAATGTAAATCTGTGCATACCCGGATGAGTCATGGACCAGTTTTTTTTAATTGTAGAATTTGTTTGCAGTGTGTTATAGATTTTACAAAATACATTGCAGTCTTTGGATCGCGAGTGTCGTCTGCCGTCATGAATTTGTTAATGGGGCCAAATGTTCACATTGAGGTTCAAAAGGCCATGAAGGTCATTAAGGTGCCACATGACGGTCACATGGTCACATGAGGTTAACCATTGTCACAAAGGTCCACCATAGGTCACCAAGTCACATCGAGGTCACCATGGCACATTGAGGTCACCAAGGTAACATGAGGTCACCAATGGTCACATGAGGTACCATGGTCACATGAGGTACCCACGAGGTCAACCTGAGGGTCATTAAAGGTCACATTGAGGTCACCATGGTAACATGAGATCACCATGGGAACATGAGGTCACATGGTCGAGTCAAAAGGTCAATGAGTTTAACATGAGTCACCAAGGTCACATGAGGTCACCATGGTCAAGAGGGGTCCCTGCGTCACCAAGGTCACATTAGGTAACCCAGGTCACCCGATGTCACCTGAGGTCACCAATGTCCCAAAAGGTCACATGAGGTCCCCAAGGTCACATGAGGTTCACAAGGCACATGAGGTCATTAAGGTCACATGAGGTCACCAAGGTCACCCAGGTCACTTCACCAGGGTCATATGAGGTCATCCAGGTCAAATGGTCACCCAGGTCAAATTGAGGTCACCTAAGTCAATGAGGTCATCAAGGCCACCAAGGATGCATTGAGGGTCACCCAACCCCCCACACATCCCACCCCTCCCATATACACCCTTCCCCCTCCCCAACCCCAATTACCCCTGATACAACCCTTCACCCTCCCCAACACGCCCCTCCACGATGCACCCTCCCCAACACACCCAACCCCTCCCCCTACCCAATAAATTCCCACCTCCCCAACACCTGGCCCCTCCCCAACACCCACCCACTCAACAACACACCACCCCTCCCAAAACCACGCCACTCCCTCCCAAACATCCCAACCCCTCCCCAAAAAATAACACCCTCAACACAATCACACCATCCCAACAAAAACACACCAGCCTACCCAAACACCCTACACCATCAAAAAAAAAACCGTTTACCCCCTCCCAACACACTACCCCCCTCCCCAACACCCGACCCCCCTCCCCAACACCCTACCCCTCCCCCCCACAAACCCAACCCCTCCCCAACACCCCCTCCCCAACACCCCAAACCCCCACCCCATCCCCAAACACCCCCACCCGGCCCCCGTACCATTTTTGACCACAGATCACTCACAGAATACACAGAAAATCAAGAAAGAATAAACAAAATGAGCCCCACCCCCCCTTGCACACGACCCAAATGGAACATGGCCTTGGTGAGTGAACGATTATCCAATCATATGCCTCTATTAGGCCAAGCTTCCTTATTTTGCATGAACGGTGACCCCTTCGTTGTGAGAAAATGGCCTAGGTTTGTATGGAATGTTTGTTAATCGTCATGGGTGTGCGGGTTGACCGTTGAATCATTTATACTTCTAAAAATTAACAATTTACGGAGGGATCTTGTGGAAATTACACACAAGCATGTCGGGTAAAATAGCTCCCTCAACTCTAAAAGGTAAAATATACAGATTTCTAGCTCGTTTTGAAACGGTTTTGTGCAAAATTTTGCCTTTCAAATTCTGCCGACAAGTGCATCGTTCTCATTTCTTTCACTAAAATGTAACCCTCAGAGACAAGATAAGATATATTAGTGTAAATGATGATAATCTTAAGCAGTAAGTAGCCCGATTTGAAGTGACGAAAAAACGGTATATTTCACACCTCATTCGATGTTACACGCGGTACAACGTGCGTGTCTACGGGGGTGTGACGCAACCCGCGTGTGCGTGCCCTGCTGGCTGACTGGGCGAGCTCATCGGGCAGGCTTGCTATCAAGTAACCGCTACACAGTGGACAATGAAACGGTTGCAGGGCAAACATATACAAAAGCTATATTCAACTTCATAAATTAAGCTTCATTATGCAAGCAAAATCCGATTATCAGTTACCTGACAAATCCGTACTTCAAAAGCTCAACACAAAAACCAAGAGTAGGCCTAACCTAAAAACAATTATGGGTCCACGAAACTCCTTAACTCTTACAGCATAATCCGATAATGTAATCGTTATTTTGTGACATTCCAAATTCAACCAGGGAACAAGATTCAACATATCTTGCGGGATAGTACATCCACAGCAGATCCCCGTAACAAATTTCACATTCGTTCATCACACTCGTTTGGAGAGCTTCAGCGGAGGTTACGACTATTGCCAAAGCCTCGACAGTTTAAAGGAACGAACACCGGCCCCATAATCCAATGGGCACACAGCAACCCAGCTCTGCTAGTACGATGACGTAGAGAATTGGCATAGCATTGGGAGCAGATGGCATTGGGAGGGCAGAACAAACAAGTTTGGGCACTCACCCATGGCGCGGCCTGTGGTGTCACACCAATTTGCTAAGTCAGTGTTGCACAGTAAATAGAACCAAAGTTCAAACAGTTGATTGCTCCGGGCATTCTCCGGGGAACTAAAACAGCCCATGTATCCGACTTTGAGGAGCTCGCCCTCCGTAAATCCGCCCAAATTAGCAGAATAGGCAGTATAATGCGAACAAAGGTAATTTGGGCAACATGGAAAACAATTTCGACCGGAACGACTCCAAGCGGACAGCCACTAAAAAGAGTCTTCCATCCTCTTTGAGGCGGAAGAAACTAATAAAATAGTGTTATAGGAATACTCACTAATTCACGCCATGAATTTAGCAGAAGTTAGCGCTCCCCATTAGTCCAAATCCTAGTTCCCCAAGTTATAAATCATCCAAAACAAATTGATCCTCGCCAAAAAGTCGCGTTTTCCACGACAAAACAGTTTCACTTCAAGTTTCAAGAACAGTAACACCATTCCAATTCTGGTAACAAAATAATCCAGATCGCCTTATTCCACGCAATAAACAGTTCAAGTTCAAACAGAAAAATTCTGTAGTCCTAGGCTACGCAGCGGTCGCGGGGGGTCAATCCAAGCTGAGGGGCCTATAGCCTAGGCTAGGTTGAGTCATGCAGGACAGTACCACGAAAATAGCTTACTACCGTTTTAAAAATAGCGAAAATGTTCAACATATTGTACAGTTTTATTTTAGCTTAATTTAGCTAGTAAGGTGGGTTAGAGAATGTAAACGATCATGAAAGTAAATTCCTGTGGTTGATCAACTGAGTGATGGAGGAATTGGAATGTTCGTATGTTGATTCATACTCATTTCTTGCAGTATTACCTGATCTTGACTGCTGAGTCATCAAACGGGTGGAGCATCCTTCAACTAGGGCTAGTTGTTGGTCATTGAGGTTGATTGACTGAACAACATCTCTATCAACAGCGGCGTTGCTGGGGCCCGGAGAGCTCTTGCTTTGGCCTAGGCAGGCTAGGCTAGGGGCAAGCATTGCTTCTCCTGTGTATCCTTTTGTGCTAGAGTTGCTGAACATGCGTTTTTTCTTCTTCCGCTGTTTCGGACATAGGTTGAGACTAGATTCCGATTTATGGCCACTTACAGACATTACATCCATTGAAGCAAAGCCTGCGGTGTCTAGCACGGTTACGCAAGTTAGCACGAAGGCTGTGGTTTGTGTATGGTTTTGACAAACCTGCGGACCACGGCCAGTGATAGTCATATTGTTGCCCAGTGGATGTGCAACAGCACAAAGCATAGTAGCAGGTGACCATCTCTTACATCTTGCATATTTTTTGGCTTCTGCACAGGATGCCGTGAAGCTTGGTTAAGCTTCTCATACATCCACAGATGTTGTACAGGACAATGCTCGCGCAGGTATTACGACATAAACCGCCTGTACGATTCGTCATCTCCCTTCAGGCTCTCGATGGGAGATGAAAGTCTGAGCCCATCTTCATATTTCATCAAGATGCGTATCTTCAGGGACAGTCCTATATGGTTCTCGCGTCGGTGTTGTCCATGTTTAGATACAGCGCTTTGTTGTAGCTCTCCATGTCTTTGGCGAGCTTGCAGCTTGTGTCTGCAACGCTGCCTTTGCCACACTTTTTCAACTTGACGAGCATAGCCTTCCACATTTTATACTCTCCGTGAACTCAGATCCTTCAACAAGGTCAAAGTTCCTTTGCTGTAAAAAATGACGCTGGAACCCATAACGGACGGCTTGCCGTGCATTAGACTTATTTGATAGAAGTCACCATTCTTCTGATGAAGCTAGAGCAATAAAAATCTGACCTAAGATTAAATGTAGAGCTGATCTGCCTCAAACCGTGTGCTGTCGCCGACTACTTCTCAAACTCCTCAAAACGATTACAGCTAAGCGTGATTGCCTTCTTTGTATTCACTGTCCACGCCAATTCAGACAAGCTTCATTAATGGCATCGTCTTAACTGTAATTACAAATCCTAATTGATGCATCCATTTATATTCAGAACCGTTGCACAACACTCAAGTATTAAAATTACAATGTAGGCCTATGCAACCGCCAGCAGACGACTCGACCAAAGATCCTAGCGACTGCGACAGGGAAATGAATGAATGAATTAGGGACGGGCAATGTTATCTTGTTAAATATGCCGAGTCCAAAAGTTCCCATCAAATGGACTATTGACCGGTTCGGTCCAAAAGCTCCCATCAAAATCGACTATTGACCGGTTGACCCGTTATTGGGTGAAAGATAAACTATTTGATGTCTAATGTTCAGTTCACCATAAAATGCAGGAAGATTATTTGCATGCGGATATAATTGGTATTATGAGATAAAACAGACACAGGGTTAATTTAATCCCTAAAAAATTAAAATAGCCTTGGCACCTTTTTGTCTTGAATGAACTGCTGCCTTTCTCAACATCTTACCATAACAGAAGTTCTTTTCTAAGAATTTATGGATTTGTGACCATTTTTTTTTCTACAAGCAATGTTGGACTACTGATGATTGCAAGTTTGAAAAAAAACTTGCAGATAAATTTTGCTGCAAGCACAAAATCAAATTGGTTTCCACCCACAAAATGACTTAAGCCAAGGGAAATTGATCCTTAGTTTCCTGTTGGAGCACGCATCAGATTTGCCGCTGTGGTTAATATTTCATTATTTTGTGCAAAAATTGTATCTCTTAACATGTTTGTTTTCTTACAAATTTTAGTTGCTCAAAATATTCAAACATCCCTTACTGTTTATTTTAAGCAGTTTCCTTGGGAGGGATGTCACAGTATACCATGAATAATAATTTCCTCCAAATTGTTGTCCCACTTGTGAACATACTCAGTGCAAAAATGTTTAAACTGGTTTTTAATTTTTGTAAGAAATAAATCTGAAAATGCCCCTGTTTTGTTAATTAGGCACATGTAAACTTTGTTTTATGTAATAAATATAAAGGCAGTAGTGAATTAAACATGCCTTTAGATGTACATGTAATAATGAAATGACAGCAAATAATGAATAATAAATCAGACCCCATCACTGGTTAAAAATCTCCAATAGGAAACTAAGAATCAACTTCCATTGGCCTTATCTGCTAACTGTGATTGTAGTCTTCACGAAAAACATGTGTATGACTGACATGTTATAAGGACAACCAAATGATTTTTCATGTGCTTTTTAACAAATAAAAGAATATGAAAACATAGAAATATGTTTTTGGAGGTGAGATATGTGTACCCAGTAATTTAGAGAGTGGTCTGTTAAAGCAATAATAGCTCATTATTTTTAAGAGTGCACCCAATTTTCCCATGATTTTGAGATTTTTGCACATTTGCTTTGGTAAATGCCAAGTACACTATACCTGTGAATGGTAAAGCTCAAAAATGTGTCTGTGTCGCAAAAGAAGGAATTTTGTAATTAGAATAATTAATATCGGAGATCCCGATAATTCAAATGCTACTGAAAATGGCCTCCCAATATGAAATAACCGGGAAATAATGCCATGTACATGTCTATGCACATCCATTAGTTGTTTCATTGGTTCAGGCAAGTCAAGTTAGAGGTCATTTTCATGAAGTGGCACTATTTTATAATTGACAGACAGAAGTTTGGCATTTTCAGCTCCGTCATTAAATTACAATCTGGAATCTTGATTCTAATTACAAAATCGCTTGTTTTACGACAAATGCACACTTTTGATAAAAAAAAAAAAAAAAAAAATTATGAATTCATTCATAATTGTATAGTGCACAATATGGTGAAATCAGTTTTTGACAATTATCTTAAAAACCTTTGACTTTTGGATATAAAAATGTATTACTGACCCCCCCATAATGTGGCCATTCCGCACATTTTGAGTGGTCTCTCAACCTTCTAGGTCCAACGGTTCTGTAGATACAGTCAGTAGTACTTCGCTCAAAAGGGGCGTGACACCCCCAAAAAGGGGCGTGGCCATTTCAGCATTTTCGGCGTCAGTGGGAATTATGTTACCAACCAAATATTGTTCCTGAACCTTGAATTAGTGGATTCCTGAAGAGTTTAGCTCTGGACATATAATGCATACAAAACCACCATGAGCTACTAGAGTATGAATGGTAAAGCTCAAAAATGTGTCTGTGTCGCAAAAGAAGGAATTTTGTAATTAAAATAATTAATATCGGAGATCCCGATAATTCAAATGCTACTGAAAACGGCCTCCCAATATGAAATAACCGGGAAATAATGCCATGTACATGTCTATGCACATCCATTAGTTGTTTCATTGGTTCAGGCAAGTCAAGTTAGAGGTCATTTTCATGAAGTGGCACTATTTTATAATTGACAGACAGAAGTTTGGCATTTTCAGCTCCGTCATTAAATTACAATCTGGAATCTTGATTCTAATTACAAAATCGCTTGTTTTACGACAAATGCACACTTTTGATCATTACTGTTCGCAGGTATAGTTGGACAATTACCAACACAACTGTGCAAAAAATCTCAATTTTGTAAATTGGTGGTGCTCTTCAACAACAAAAAAATGTGCCATTATTACTTTAAAGGCTGACTCAGAGATTTTGAAATATATTTTTGTGTGCATTATTAAAAAAATAGTCAACTAGAACTAAAGATAGTAACCTAAAATACAAAATTCCAAAGTTTGAGATGAATCGGTCAATCGGATTTTTCGTTTTGATGTAGTTAACATTTATGCGTAGTATAACAGTGCCATAGGACACTGTGTATAATAAAAATTCCAGATCTGGAATTTTATAACAAAGTTGTGATTTTCTATATGAAGGACTTCGATTTGAGCTTAGCTATTTCACACAGTGATTAGCATATGGACAAGCATAAGTATATGCAAAAAACATGATTTGTTTGAAAATTGAGGGCGCCCTCTCCGGGAAATCTCTGAGTCAGCCTTTAATGCTGTCAGTGTGACATGCTTAGCAAACCTACCTGTATGATTTTAAGTATCTCTTCATCAGACACATCTTCTTCCTGCTCTCTTCCCAGGAATTGTTTCATCTCTTCCACACCCATTACATGTGTGGTGACTGTTTGTACTCCAGTAGAGTTGGCCTGAACACTAGAGGCAGCTATAGCATCGGCAACACGTCTGTTGCTCTCATTCAGTGGCTCTACAAAGGTATTCCTGGTGAGACTTAGAACTGGAAGGACATAATGATCAATTTAAAATTTAAGGGTTATTTTAGTGGGGATAGGGATTAAGAAAGGGTTCAGAAGGGTTGTCTATCATATGAAGAAGACCAGATACACTTAAACAAGCTGGATTCTATGTTACTATAGGGGCCAAGAAAAAAAAAGAACTTTATCTCAGCTTCTTTTGGCTAAAAAGCTACAGGGTGAGTAAAAAAAAACTTGACCCAGATTGTGTCCACCATTTTGGATTTTTAAGTAGGACATATCTAACATATGTGGTATCATCTGAAAGCTTAGTTCATTGTCTTTAATTTCCTGCAAAGATCATTCATATCGGTTAGATATAGACCGAGCTACAGTTGTTTAAATCAAGTAATCGGTTTTTGCGCTCTGTCCACGGATTCACATTCAAATGAACAGCGTATTTACAAACTATAAAACTTATATAAGAAGACTATTTACAATTGCAATATAAACATGAACATATACATGAATATAAAAACAAAGATACATATGTATTTTAACAAACAGCCAATGAAATTGGAATTAGAGGTGAAGGCATAATGATCAAATACTAATGTTGGACTTGAAAGTCATTCAAGTCAAATTACTTCAGTTGAATGGATCATACCTTATGAAGGAACAGACATCGGTGATAACCTTTAGAGGTTTTAAAGTATTGTATAATTATATTGTGGACCAAAATAAGCCACATCTTGAAAAAAAAGTTTTGCAAATAAAACTTGCCATTATCACTGGCTTTTACACCTTTAAGATACCACTTTATTTGAAATGCAGCCCGGGGAACATAGACATACCCTTTAATATCATAATTTTCGGGAGTCATTTGCTTTGTTGGCCATCGTGCATTCAAATGGGAATTTGTGGGAAATTGAGGGAAAAGCTGACTACTTGATTCAAACGGCTGTAGCTCGGCCTATACTTAACCGATTAGAATTATCTTTGCAGCAAATTAAAGATAATGAAATCAGCTTTCAGATGATACCACATATGTTAGATATTTATCACTTAAAAATTCAAAATGGTGGACACAATCAGGGTCAAGTTTTTTTTTACTCCCCCTGTATGTGCTGTTTTTTTTTTACAAAACAAGCTATGACCTATGCAATATTTTTTTTTTAAATTTGCGCCATGGTGTTTTTGGAAATATACAATATGTTCTACTCCAATGTTATCCTCTTCTGCTTTCAAGGCATAAAGAAAGCATAAAGACATAAAGGCATGGACTATAGAGTGCATATAGTTCTATTTTTTATTTGTCCCAAATTTTGAGACACAATTTGTGTCAAGAAAATCGCCTAAATTAAAAAAAAAACTTTAAAATATAAAAAAAAGGTAAAAATTGCCCTCTACGGATAGAGCTATGAGCTAAATCCAATTTAAAAATCTATGCGTGCGGGAAGCTGAGACAAACTTTTTTTTTGCCTAGATATTCAAATATTGTTTAATACAATCTTTGACATCTGGGGCTATCATTGGATCAGGAAGAAGCCCGAGAGCTATCCCCTATCAGGTTTGGAGCCTGAGGGTGCTATACTTATACAAGACCAAAACATGACTCAGGAAGTAAGATTATCCATTATTGGCTGATTCTGCAAGGTCCACCAATATAAGTAATTATAGTAAGCAACAAAAATCTAATGCACAGTGGACTTCACAGAGTTTGCTCCTTGGGGCAAGTTTATACCTTTGGAGTCTGAAATATTACCAAGTTTTTCATAAGGGGGTGTGAGACTCAAGATGCTCAACCAAAGCAAACAAGATAGTTCCCAAATGAACGCTCAATTCATTCAACCTTTTAAAACTAAACTGAATAGTTCATTGTCATGCTTTCTCTCTCTCTCTCTCTCTCGCTCTCCCTCCCTCACTCTCTCTCTCTCTCCCTCTCCTCCCTCCCTCCCCTCTCTCTCTCCCCATACCTCCCTCCCTCCCTCTCTCTCAAAACAAGAAGTAAATCGAGCATAGCGTTTAGCAAGCAGAGCATTTTTTAAAAGGTTAACCGAGTCATACGGACGGACGGACACACACACAGAATTTTGGACTAGTATGTGCCTCCATTAACATTCGTTCAGGCGACACAAAAATCTTCATTATAATCCATGTGTGGGGCTAAAAGTCATGCAGTTCCAACATTTGAGCTCATCATGATGACCAGATCTCTATCCCCTCTCCAAGTGCTCCTTTGTAGGAGAAAACCAACTACAACCAATCCAATATCACAGGACAACTTAGAGAATAAAGGTATGATTCTCTTTACGACGAATTGAACCAAAGGCGATACCATTATTTTAAGTGGAAGAATGAGGCCGGAGGCCTCGTTCTTCCACGCAAAAATAATGGTGTCATATACCTTTATTCTCATTGTCATATACCTTTATTCTCATTCTTAAACAGCTTTATCATTCTTAAACAGCTTTATCATTTAAGGTAATATCTTTAACCCAATTTCGCGATGCTTTACGGCTTAAATACAGCAAGAAAGGACTGCCACCACCCAGTGACAACAATTGAACAACCCGTTGAATGCAACGATCATACGCAATGAGATGCAACGTTGGCAGGCGCGAGCGAACATAGCAAAATGCGGTATGATGCGAGTGCTTCAACCTAAAAATAACGTCAATACGCAGTGCATTCTACCTGGGTTCAATTGTCGAATTGAACCCGGGCATCAGCCAATGAAATTGCTTACATTTTCACAGCTGTTTAAGAATGCAGAATAAAGTAATGGTGGGTTCATACTTCATTGGCAGATGTCTGCAGACCCTAGCCTTTGGAACATGTTTTTCAGGCAAAGCATATGTTTATGCATCCAGCGCAAAAGGATGTTGGAAAGACTAGCATCGGCCGACGTCTGCCAATGAAGTATGAACCCACCTGCTTGCAACTGTTGATGAACTCATCAAAGCAGTTGGGAAATCTGTGGCTTCTACTCTATAAGCCCATCAACCAAAAAAAAAAAAAAAAAAAACATTCGTTCAGGCGACACAAAAATCTTCATTATAATCCATGTGTGGGCCTGAAAGTCATGCAGTTCCAACATTTGAGCTCATCATGATGACCAGATCTCTATCCCCTCTCCAAGTGCTCCTTTGTAGGAGAAAACAAGACAATGGTAAAACTCTGTTTACCATAACAACAAGAGAGAAGACACCATTACCCACCACCGAGAGAAAACCAACTACAACCAATCCAATATCACAGGACAACTTAGAGAATAAAGGTATGATTTTGGGAACCGGTACTCTCTTTACGACGAATTGAACCAAAGGCGATACCATTATTTTAAGTGGAAGAATGAGGCCGGAGGCCTCGTTCTTCCACGCAAAAATAATGGTGTCATATACCTTTATTCTCATTGTCATATAGCTTTATTCTCATTCTTAAACAGCTTTATCATTCTTAAACAGCTTTATCATTTAAGGTAATATCTTTAACCCAATTTCGCGATGCTTTACGGCTTAAATACAACAAGAAAGGACTGTCACCACCCAGTGACAACAATTGAACAACCCGTTGAATGCAACAATCATACGCAACGAGTCGCAACGTTGGCAGGCGCGAGCAAACGTAGCAAAATGCGGTATGATGCGAGCGCTTCAACCTAAAAATAACATCAATACGCAGTGCGTTCTACCTGGGTTCAATTGTCGAATTGAACCCGGGCATCAGCCAATGAAATTGCTTACATTTTCACAGCTGTTTAAGAATGCAGAATAAAGTAATGGTGGGTTCATACTTCATTGGCAGATGTCTGCAGACCCTAGCCTTTGGAACATGTTTTCAGGCAAAGCATATGTTTATGCATCCAGCGCAAAAGCATGTTGGAAAGACTAGCATCGGCCGACGTCTGCCAATGAAGTATGAACCCACCTGCTTGCAACTGTTGATGAACTCATCAAAGCAGTTGGGAAATCTGTGGCTTCTACTCTATAAGCCCATCAACCAATATGCTGGCAAATCCAACATTGGTGGATGGTATCATTGAGAAAATCTGTGCTGCTGAGGCAAGCTGACTATTAGCCTACACCAGTTTGTGTAATGCAACAAAAATACTTTGCTCATTAGATATTACTTTGAGGCATGTCTTTGTTTTTAAAGGTGCAACGAGAGTTTTCAAGTCATCCACATTTTCTGTATTATGTAGTGATTTCATGTAGATTAGATGCTCAATAGACTCCCTACATTTTATTTGGTTACATGAAAATAAAAGGTAATTTCTATATGCTTATATTTCAATAGAAAACATAAGCTGAATTTCGTATTTGCTTCTACACGAAATTAGAAATTTCAAATTTTTTTTTACCAAAGAAACAGTTCCCAGCTTAATCCTTACAGAAGGGGATATTTTTTATATAAAGCTTTACACCAGTGCCAAAATCAGAATTTTCACATTTTTTTTGGGACACCTGTTATTTGAAATCTCTCATTGTACCTTTAAACTTACTTGTGTTAGCAGGGATCTCTACATCTTCTTTGGTTCTCAGTAAAGATGCCAGGGCACTATCTTTGCCAGAATCCTTAGGGTTAAAGGTCACCGAGTAGGAGTCAAATATATCCTTGAGGTCTTTGCGACACCGCAGACTGAAAGACTTGAACAATTCTACAAATTCTGTGGAATTAGAAAGTATAAATGTTCACATATTTGAATTGATAGAATCTTAAGAGAGGCAATGAATTTTATTTAATAAAAAAAGCAATTTGATTTGCTTCCTTACAATCTGTTAATATGTGATGAACCTGCTATCTACCAAAGATAGGGCTATCGATGAACAATGTTGTGGACGCTACATACAACAAGAATTATGTGGTGCGTAATTAAGATGGCCCCACAACTGTGGTTTAATCACATTCTATTGAAAATATGCAAATGAGCTCATTAATATTCATAAACCTGTCCAAAAAGTATACAGCACATGACCATGTTATGTTCTATCGCCGTGCCATGTTAAAAGTTCATTGACTTATCAGTTTAGTATGTACTGTAGATTAATGAATGTCCTGAGAGCAAATTGAAGAAATTCCATATTTTGTTGAAAATGTGCCAGTGCTGCTTTAACTTAAAACTGCACATTATTGTTTTAATGCTCTCTCCAAGGTCACTGACATCAACCTCAAAAACCATCCCAATCCAAGATATCCTCCCAATCACTCTTTCTTCCAAGTATATTTATTATATAGTGTTTTATTCTGCATGTTTGCTGAAGACAACTCTAGCATGCCCGAAGGTGCAGTGGACATATTAACTCCCTGAGCACTATTTTTTAGCATCTAAGCACTCTGTTGATTGGTTCCTTGGAAATTATATCAGTCCTGAGCAATCAGAGATACTGAAGAATGGTGGTGGCATTATTACAAAGAAATATAAAACACTATTTTACTTGGTCGCTCAAGGGTATTTCATGATGTGTCCTGTAATGAAGCCAATCAGACATGATGTATCATAGGTAGTAGTAGATCTCAGAGTGAAACACACTACATTTAAATATCTTTACCTGGTAAGAGAGTTGGAGTGGGTATAATGAGATTTTGAGAGCCGGTTAGACTCATATTGAGCGTTCTTTCGCCTAATTAAAAATTGTGGCGTTTTCATACTGATCATATCATCTTGCTAAGACTAGCGGATATAGCCTAGACGTTCGTTTGCGTGAAATACTCATCATCTGACATACAAATGATTTGATTATCGTAATTCTACAATAAGTTTTATGAGATACTACATATGTCTAGCAGACATTGTTGAGAATTTTCAGTTTGATGCATTTTATGCCAACTTTAATAGTTTTTTATTTTTAATTAGTTGTACTGATGCTTGTGGATGTGTGTGCTTGTATTTGAATAAAACAAAGTGGAATTTTGTGAATTTAAGTGATCTATTCTGTTGAGTTGTTTACAAAATGAAATACTTGTTTTTCAATTAACCAAAATATAGTGATCCCCAAGAATAAGCTCATACAGTCCTCTGTTTCAAATAAGTCCATACTTCAAGGAGTGTGACCCAATCATGGTCCGACATTTCTTGAAGTTTTCCCCTCCCACAGAAGCATAGTGACCTGCATCCCACAAAACGCCTGGCAAAGTCGCCAGATCACTTAATGAGAAAGATGTTAATAAAACTTTGATAAAATCAATAGAAACAAAAGAAAATCCTAGGGGCAAAATATTGATTTTCTTTGATGGACAAAGGAAATGCAATGTTACATGTGATACTCATTTTAAAGCTTGTTGTATCAGCTTTTAAAATCTTACATATCTTAAAATGAAAAATTTCGCAACTTTATCCGGGTTTCTGGGAGCAGTTCACATATCATTACCAAACTTTGATTGAATCACCCAGTCTTTGGCCGCCTAGGACAACAATTTTTTTTAGGGGAGGGGTGATTTTTTTTCAAAAGGGGTACTTTTCCCAAAATGCAAAGGGGGGGGCAAATTTGGAAAATTGGACTTTTTACCCAAGTGTTAACTTTTAGCGACAAAAGAGCATAAACCCCGAATTTTTTTTGCTCTTTTGGCCTTTTTCAATCTTTTTAGGGGTTGGGGCTTTTTGCTATGGTGGGGGGTGCGTTTCCCCCACTGTCCTCCTTGTTACGGCCTGTGCATAGACAGTGTGTGTTAATAAGTGAATGCTAAAATACCAGATTGTGTCATGATCACTGCGGATGTATCCAACTATTATTTACCTTGCTTAATATCCATACAGTATCACTCATATCCATAGAGTGCGTCAGCACCATGGACCTAAGTGGCTCACTCGAGTCAAATCTTGATGAGCGCGAGTCTTCGCCATTAGCTAATATTATACTCCTCCCTGTCAGATCTGTGGTGTGCGATCGCTGTGACTCTTTCTCTTGTGTTTGACTTTGTGCTTTGTTTTTTGGCGGCACAGCTCTGCGATTGAACTGGTGCATATCCTCCCACCTGGTTGGTAAAAATTTGAGATCAAAAAACATTAGAAAAAACAAATGCTTTAAAAGCAATAGCAAGTACAGAACATTACTGTAGTTTAAGGTCCAAACTGTGGATGTTTCCCTAAGTGACTCCCCGCTTTCTGATATCCTTATAATTCGGAAACCTTAAACAGAATAAACAACCGGTTTTTATGTGGTTTTGATTCCATTAAAAGTTTCACTTTTTTTTATAAACAAAAATTTGAGTGAAATTGCTGCTTATGGAAACACCCCGAACATTTCCGCAAAATCAATTACACTGGATATACAAACTTTTCGGCCAACTGACATATGTGATTTAAGGTACAATGAGAGAAGTTTACATCTCAGGTGTCCAACAGAATCAAAGCCCAATTTGTATCTGATTTAATGTTTACCTCAAACATATTCCCCATCTGAATGGGTTAACCTGAAAATGTTTTTGTCATTGATTGCAAGAAGGCCGTTATGTAATGCTCCATTTGCATCTGTGTGCCTGCCAGGTATGGGGATCCCCTCACTTTATCTTTCCTTGAGTCAGTGACGCTGTGAATGGTTCTTCAGGTGACTGTGTTGCCTGATGAATAATTTCAATACCTGACCAAAGACTTGGCATAAGATTAGGTATACTGGGAATTTCTGTACAAATGCAGCTATTGCTCTTAAACCTTCTTGCACTCACAATTAATTTTTATCTTCTCCTTGACCAACCAGAATCTGAACCAACACTCGCCATCTAGACAGGCACTCATACCCCCACGTTGTATGATATAGAATTAGATTAAATCTGTAACTGTTAGGTCTCACGGTCAGTCATCACATTCCTGGCGGATTGCACCAGAGGGTGTAGTATAGAGACCTACCATATCGCGGTGAAAACAAAGGGGAAGCCCAGGAATCACGGATCGTCGGTGAAAACCAACTGCGCAAATTGCATCTTTTATTCACTACACATCACACGACACTATGTGTGCAGCACGCATCAAGGTTATGCAAGTTGTTTGCGTGGGCTATTTGTCTGACTCCTTGATGTCTGCTCCCAGCTATACAACATGCAAGACAAATCGTTTGCTTACTTAATTGATAATAATTAACCAATTTTTTGTATAGCGCTTGTATATGATTTTTAATAAAAGCATTGTCAGTATTGTTCGGCACTTTCCATCAGTAACTGTACAATCATTTCACTAAGTAGGTTGCAAGCATGCCTAAGCACAGATCGGTATCAGCATTTTGATGTAATCATCCCCAACTCCGCAGATATAGCGTGGGTTGACGAGGCAATTGAGATCAATTACCCGGGCTGCGACAAACACTTTTGCCACAGCAGGGCTACTCACTACTTTAACAGTCTTGAAGATCATGATTCTGTCGTTTTCCTATTGGACACACCTGCTTGCCTTTATTCTTTGAGATACTTCATAATATTAATTCTCGGGTGTATTTTTGTTGGATTATTTTATCTTTCCCCATAAGTGCTAGGGCTATCTATGCTGACGTCACACGTCAAAAGTGGCCAATTTTGAGCTGCGATACCCATACAACGACTGGTGGTGAACTAACACAAAGTGGCCATATTTTTTACTTAATTGAGCAGGAGACTGGAATGGGTCAACACAAATATACAGGACAACTTATCCTCTACAAACTCACATTTTCAAGCTTTCTTTTACAACCTTTCATGTCAAATGGAGTCATTTTCCCATACGGCCTGAATTAATTAATTCCATTTTGGAAAATAGTAACTGGCCTAGCTATACCCTAATGTTTTTCCCAACGGCCTTGTATTGCCCCCTTATCTACTAATGAATCTAGTCTTAAGTTTCACTGGGTGAACCATTAACTGATTAGAAACTGAAGGCTAACTTATGAGGATGAAATTCAAGGATAAAAACGGTGACTCGCTTCAAAGAACATTTCAGTAATTACCGACATAAGTTGTTGGGTGCCAAGAAGTTTCTACAGGTGGGCAATAAATCCCCATCTTGTTTAGCAGCATCAAAGTTTAGCATATTTGGATATTTCTATGGCAAGCCAATTGCACCACAATTCAATGCAGATAAGCATTTGAAATTGAAAACATGATTTGGTTGCCAATAAACTTGTTTTTTCAATAAAAAAATAACTTTTTTATATACTCCTAGTAAAAAAAAAGTCATAGCATATTTTCACTGCAGGAAGGGACAAAGTGTCATGTCTGTGTCTACTCATATTTTTGTGAATGGATTCTTTTGCCTGGATATGTCCATTGACATTCTTAATGTATGAATCAAAATTAAAGTAAGTTCTTGACATATATCATGAGTCAGAATGGCATTCAGAGATTGAACATTTTTCTCCAAGTTGAAACCTCATTTGTATACATACCTGTATACTTGTGAAGATTATTACTGCCATTCCATCATTAAATTTGATATTTTACTGTCAAAGGAAAAGTCCACGCATGAAATTGTTGAAATTTACAAAAATTAAACATAATCTTTAGGTGCAAATGTGTCAGGGAAGTGTCTTCCATAATAATGACTCTCAATTCATTATGACAATTTTTATGACAACTCTTTATGACAAATAGTTGAGTCAAAAATATGGCACATGGAATCTTGAAAAAAGTAATACCTTCTTGAGTTACAATTATAAGAACCAACCAGATTAGATTCATGACCAACAAAGCTTTCTTTGTTAAACAGAACAAATATTCTTAGTTTCTGTGTCATCATCACAAAGAAGAGAATTTTTTGCAAACTAGCTGCTTCTAGTTGGCTAGAGAGAAGCAGGAAACAGCCTCAAGCAAACAACATTGATGGGGAATCCCCGCATCATTTTCTCACTTCAAGGTGTAATTGACTTTGTAGTATGCCTGCAAGCGCTCTGCCCATAGCATTTGAGAAGTTAAATCACAGAGAGTAAAGAGGTTGCAACTTCATATGCTGCCATATGGTTCATGTGCGTGAGATGTGTTTCAAACAGAATGACTTGAATTTTTATTTTCAGTAATGTCACTTTTGATACAATGTTATTTTGTGTGTAAAATGCAATGCTAATATATTTTCAATACTGTGTGGTCTTTGGCGTAGTTGTTTTGATGGCTGGCTTGGGTTTAGAATAATGTACTTTGGTTTATACTTGGTATGGGCCCCTATGTCATTTTCAATTTTGAGATGTTTATTAACTTTCAGTTGCTTTCTGTTGAAATTCCTGTCATCCTGGGTAGGAAATATATCTACTTAAAGGCTGACTCAGAGATTTTTGAAATATAATTTTCTTCTGTATTTATTGAAAATAGTCAACTAGAACTAAAGATAGTCACCTAAAATGCCCAATTTCCATGCAGTAAACATGTGTAGTATAAAGTGCCATAGGATACTGTGTATAACAAAAATTCTGGATCCGGAAATTTATAACAAAGTTGTGATTTTCTATATGAAGGACTTCGATTTGAGCTTAGCTATTTCACACAGTGATTAGTATGTGGACAAGCATTATATGTAATGCAAAAACAAACAATTAGTTTGACAATTGAGGGCCCCTCCTCAGGAAATCTCCGAGTCAGCCTTTAAGGCCTCAAGTTCACATCTTTTTTTGATGCTGAGAGGCCTTCAAGAATAAAATGTTTGTTCCCTAACTGTAGATGACAGCAAGATGTAATTACTGATATTTTGTCATTTTCCAAGATAGTGGCATTGCTGGATTTTTTTTATCATATGATGAGGATGTTTGAATGCTGACCTTTATTTAGACCCTTAAAGCGGCACTGGCACATTTTCACAAAATATGACATTCTTCAATTTGCTCTCAAATGATAGTCCAGGCCATTGGAAGAATAGAGATGCATTTTACACATAAAAATAACATACTCAAAAACAGATAGGGACGTTAATAAGAGGTTAAAGACATCCACGTAATTTGTAGGCTAACTTTTAAGTTTTCCATAACTTTAATCAACAAATGTGGTATATTTACATGAATATCATAGACTCGTACTCATTGATATTAAAACCACAAAGGTCACAGACCGGTCAAACAGGGTGCATGCCCTGGGAAACATGCAGACGGCGTGCGTTTTCTTCTATTAAATAACATTTCCGTCGTCTGCTGAATCAAACAATCGTTTGTTTACCCATAAGGATACTGATTTGGTCTTAGTTATTTCAGGTGAGGGTTAATGTATATAAAAGCTTTACAACCATGCAAAAATATCGATTTTGAAAAATCTTGAGGGCGCACTATTTTTCAAATGTGCCAGTGTCTCTTTAACGTAAAATGGCAAAGGCTCACTAAACTCATTGAGCTGAGGCTACAAAATGCACTAAATCTCAAAAGATGCGATGACGTTGTCATACGAACACACATGTGGGCAAGAAATCAGTGACAACCTTGTGGCTTGCCATCCCTGGTTATGCGACTGGGACGCCGGGGGCCCCTGGTTCGAATCCTACGCATGATGTTTAATCTTCCTTAGCTTCTATCCCTTTACCCCTACCCTTCCTCCCGGGAGATAGGCTAGAAACTAGAACAGTGTTACGGTTATCCAATAAAACCATAGGGGGGAGGAGAGAGAGAGAGAGAGAGAGAGAGGGGGAGGGGAGAGAGAGAGGGGAGGAGAGAGAGAGAGAGAGGGGAGGAGAGAGAGAGGAGGGGAGCTCACAGCGTACCCAGCTGGGATGCGGAGGCAGCGCGAGTACCCGGCCCGGTTTGCAAACAATTATGCAGAAGCAGCCTATTTTTAATTATCAGAGGTTCCCCTGCACCCCAAGGTTCTCCACCCCTGGTTCTGCCCATGGTCTCCCTTGACATTTTTTAATACCAACATTATACTATAGTTATGTTTGTCTTTCAAGCAGGCTTCATATTTGACCTTAATTTGACCTCTGAACCTTAAAATTTAGGTCACCACTGACTTGTGTAATCTGTAAAAATTTTATTCAAAATTGTCAAAGGTCAAATGCAAATTCCCATATGACCTACAATAAAAGAAAAGGTCAAATGCAAATTCCCATATGACCTACAATAAAAGAAAAGGTCAAATGCAAATTCCCATATGACCTACAATAAAATTAAAAGGATTTTTTTTTTTTTTTTTTAATGTTTTATTCTTTTTTATCACTTTTTTTTTTGCAAACACTTTGAATTTCCAATTGATCTTTGAAAAATTTGAATAGAATCCTATTAAGTGCCCCTTGGATAAGATAATTTTTCATTTTGAATAGGCATTTTTAGAGTGTATGTTTGTGTTCTGGTAGTTTTGTGTCCAGCATAATACAAAGCTAACACTTAACAGTAATATCTCCATTTTTGTGGTGATTCCATAGTAAACTATCCTTCCAAATGCCATACACTATTTATCAAACCATGATCCCAAAAAGAGTCACTGACTCTTTAGTGACAAAACCATGCAGTTTGAAGTAATAAAAAAAATATCACACGTTTGAGGCACTCTAAATAAACCCTTCTTGCATTGCCTGCTGAATCATAGGTACTTTTATTAGCAATCTGTGTGCAATACCAATTGCTATCATGAACAGTTGCTAAAAATGCTGCTATTTAACTTGTATTTTTGAGTTTTGAATTAGAAGTTAACGGTTGAATATTTTTAGCTTAGAGTGCATTGGCCAAAAATCAATGCACGCGCGCTCAGTTTTGACAACAAATAATGGCACAAACCCCACAGGGGCGAGTGCCATTATGAGCCTGGTCAAACTGACACAAGTGCATTGATATATTTCATTCTACATTTAAACATTTATGCTGATTTTGACTTTAAGTTTATAAATCAGTCTAAAATGTTGGATTAAAAATAAGCAAACTAATATTGGCTTAAGCCTTCTATTCAAGATTCAGGATTTTCCCAATCTGAAGAATCAGACTTGAAACTAGGGATGTTCAAACTAACTTACTCCACTTTTACTGCAGATTTTAAAATTTGGTTCCAAATTTAAATAATTTATATTTCAGTGAGGAAAAACTTCCCTCCACTTATGACAGTCTTTAGTCGCATGTGAAGTGTTAGCATTCCTTGTAGCATGTCTTGATAGAGGGGAGTCACCTTCTCTTGCCAAATTAATCAGTTTCTTTCAATAAACGACACTCCATCTCTCTTGAGGACTAATCTCTTTTTTGATGACGTTGAATTCATAGTCGTCGCCGCCCACACGGGCTTGGTAATTCATCCGGATACAGTATTTATAGAATCTCACAGATTTGGGCCACAGAGTCATGCAGTGACTGTCATCAGTGACGCTAGTACTCTTGCATAAGCCGTGAAAATTTTTTGGTTATAACGGAATCGTGCAACAAAAATGTGCGATGTTCTCCAAGATAAATTGATTGAACGAAGCCATGCTGCTTTTAAAAGAACCTTATAAATGTCTGCCTGGACAAGTAAATATAAGCTCAAAGACTTGGGGATTTTTACAACTATTTGTGGAGAGCAAACACACATCCTATTTCAGTTGCCATCTTAAGGTAATTGAAAGTACATAGTAGTGTTATCGCTCAATACAATCAGATGTTCATTTTGGTGTTCGTTCTGACAAAAACAGCCACTGTTGACTCTTACAGGAGGCTAGCTAACCCCCAAATATCTTTCATTAATGGCTCCTGTATGCACATTTTGGGGAAATCATTGAAGCATCATGCAACAAGGGTCATGGCTTGTCCTGGGTTCCTCTTTCCTTTTAATTTGTTTTCTGATATCACCATTGCCTTTCTTTCTTCTTCTCCTATATTTCAATTTGCTGACGATCATACGTTGGTGAGACCTATTCGGAATCTTCAATCATAAAGTCCCACCAACCCTTGCTACCTCACAGGTTCTTAAACTATTACATCTAATATCAATGTCTGGAAAATTAGAATATTTTAGCCCCCATCTCAAGAGAAAGCATACAGCCAACCATCATGTGGCAGACAATGTAATCGGAAAGAACGGGAGCACTATAGGGACCAGAAAAAATTATAATTATTATTATGTTTGACTTTCCCCTCCCCGAGTTTTCATAATGTAACCATCCTCGGATCTGTTGTACCATTTCTACCTTTATTGTGGTCAACATATACTTCGTATAGTATATCAATTCTGGTATAAGGCTTAATACTTCTTAAACCTTCCTTTGTGAGATTGGAAAGGGGTCCGGTTGTTTATTATATCAGAATTTGTCTTTATGGACCCATTTCTTCCTCCTAGACACGACCACCGCGCTGGCCATGAATTTATACATCAAGCTACTACTGATATGAAACGATGTGGAAGATGACCCTGATATTTCCTGTGTTTTGTGAAGGACATAATGTTGTGTCCATATTAATCACTGTGTAAAAGAGCTAAGCTCAAATTGAAGTCCTTTCATAAAGAAGATCACAAACTTTGTTATAAAATTCTGGGATCCTGAATTTTTTTGTTAGAAAAAATCGAGTACATCGGCCCTATAGTATCTATGGCACTGTTATATACCACACATAACTGTATACTGCATTAAAAATGACATCTGATTTCATCCATCCAAACTTATGAATTAAAGCTTTTTAAGAAAAGTCAAATCTTTGGTTATAGTTTGAACTATTTTTAAATTAATAACACCAAAACCAAAAATTCATTTTTCGATCTTGGTCACCTTTTTAGCTTACGTGTGTGTTAAGTCAACTCCAGATTAGACTAGTTTTTTGTGCGTACATTTGTCAGATTTAGTTCAACAAACAACTGCATTACTTGTCAGTTTGGGGAACGTGTGGAATGCATTAGTTTGGTGTACTAAGTCACACTATATCGACTTGACCTCAGTCCGTAAATTTTAGTTGTTTAGGCAGTTCCGTGCGAGTTTCGGGAACGCATAATGAACTAGTAGTGAAGTTAACGCAGTAAACTTAATAAAAATGTAGGCTACCAGTGCCGTAAGTGCGTGTTGGGGAACGGACCCCTGGTTTACTGTGCTGTTGTTTGGCTTCCCATTTATATTTCCTTTATTATTCAAAGGCTTAGAAGTTCAAAGGAAATAACTCGTGTGCTAATGTACAGGAAAAGGTCTTGGTCTGATTCATTGTCACGTGTTTCCGTATCTTGATAGTTGTCCCCGAATTTGGCCTTATGAAAGTTTATGACTTGTTTAAGTTTCACAGGCTGCAATTTTGCTTCCGACTTCTTAAAATGGCCTGGGCCCAACCTCTGTCATTCATGGGATTCCTTTCGTAGAAGTGTGTGTTAATAGAAAATATATTTTCTGCACGGCCTTGCACGGACTAAATTCTTTTCCTCCAATTCTGGTATTGTTGCCTTTCCTAGACTATGGGAAAGTATTTCCTATGGATATCCTCATTCTGATTCTTTATATCAATGTTCAAGTCATATTACGCCAGCATTTTCCTTATTAACCTGATGGCTTACCCACTTGCTTATTCATCTGAAATTGTATTTTTGCTTATAATTATTTGTGTCTCAATGTATATCTTTTATTTTGCACAGGGAAGAAATCCACATCATTGTGTTTTGGGCTGTGTAGCCATTTTTTCTTTCCCGAGTTACTAATTTTGCCTCATGCTTTAATTAAGTACTCAAATAAATATTTATTATTATTATATTAACGACACTTTAGCATAGTCAATGCATTTAAAAAAAAAGTACGAAATAGGATATTCTTTAGTGGGACCACCATCCAGACAAAATATTGTTTGAAAGCTTGCTACGAGTTTTGTCCTCACGTTGACCATGAATAAGTTTAGGTCTGGGCCATACAAAGCACACTGATATTTAACTGTAAATTACACTTAAGGGGTTCTCTTAAATTAAGGAAAGCCTTCTAAGTGAAATACTCAACTGTTTGCTTGCTCAATTTTGCTCCTTGGTCAGTGCAATAATTTGACCATTTTTTTTAAAATTCGTCTTTTTTTGTCTACAATACTTGAAAAAAAAAAACTTATTCTTGTCTGGCTTTACCTATTTTGGAAGCAAATCAAGCTATAAAATTAGTTTTTGAAAGCTTGTGTCATTTAAGAACAGCTTTTTAAAGGGACATTATTAGGTCATTAAAAGTCTCCCATAAATCCTGGAATGTTAAAGCGGATTCCTTACCAAATTACGGTAACCCGTTCCAAATTTCCCATAATTGTCAAAGAGAAATCTCTTCCTAGATTTTGGGTTGAAAAGAGGGCGGTTCAGGGACTGTTTTCAATCAATAGATACCAGTGCAGGGAGATGTGTAACATATTACGGCCCTACGACTTCTATAACCATTCGGAGTATTAATTATTTTCAAATTCCATGATAATGCAAAGTAATTAATGACAAACCTGTTGGAATTAACTTCTTTCATTAAGGATTTTGTAATCTTTCAAGCATCATTTGTTTGAAATTTCCATCATAAAGCCTCACAGCACATCTGATGAACAACATTTTTCTGGAAACTTTGGTGATGATGGTCCCGCTCCGCATCAACGTGTGAGTGTTGTGTGTAAATACCACAATACCAAAAGTAAAAGCCCCCATGTAAGATTGTTTTATATCACCCACTCTTTTGTCTTCTCATTTTTCTTCTCATTTTTCCTTGCACCTCTTTTTTTTCCTCTCTTTCTCCTTTTTCCCTCTTGTCCTATTTGCGCTCCTTCTGTTTGTTACTATCAGCATCAATACTAAAGAATAGAAATGTCAAATTTGTGGTGTTTTTTGAGGATTTCTGTAATTTTCCAGAAATTTTTTCAGCTTGTTTATCATTTTTAATGGTGTTTATTCCATTCTACACCTTTCTTTAAAAATTTTGAAAAGCACAAGAAATTGACACTCTCAGGAAACCACTTCAGGCCAGACCAGACCGACGGCAGACAGACATACAGACAGGCAGACAGACAGACAGACAACACCAGACGCTGAATAAGACAGACACACAGATGGTAACCAAGTGACTCACCTTAGGTGATGGTGTTTGAGATTGCCTGCCTTATCGCTAGTTTCTTGACAGGTCTGAAGTGATGGAAGGATCTCCTTGAGATTGGCGAGTCAGGAGCAGTGTTCCGTGTGAACTTGTTCACTGGGGTTTCTTCATCAGTGCATTTTTTTTTAATTTTTAATACAATATTCTATTAATTTCAATAACCATTATTATAATGGGTTTATTTAGCAAAAAAAAAAACCAATTTGGTTCTCAAAGAAATGTGACAAAGCATGAGAAATGCTCTTTTTTTTTTTTATTTTGGGAAAATTCTATGCCAATGGATGGATTTTACAAATATATTGGATTTTTGACCCCACTTTGTAATATTTTTGACTGCAGTTTCCTTCTTTTCTTTTTCTGACTTAAAAAAAAATAAATTCAGTAAAAACCTTAAAAAAAAAAAAAAAAAAAATAATGCGCTAAAAACCAAAAGCTAAAAACCCCTCCCCCCCCGCCATTTTAAAAATACAAACAAGCAATTTGCATGTCCTTCTTGAACAAAACTGGGGTTGTTTTTTTTCGTGGCCTTGGTTAGATTTATACTCATAAAGCCAAGTTTCAATTTTTATAAATAAGACATCACAATCCTGAAAAAAAATCCATTTAAGAACAACAAAAACAACAACACTCAGAGTGATCTCTAACCCTTCCTACCCTTGTAATTTCCTGCATTTATAGTCTATAAGACATAAATGATTGGTTTTTTAGATGGCTCCAAATAACCGCTGGTCTTTTCAGGAGGCAACCGTAAAAAAACACTGAACCTAAGACTAGGCGTTTGTTTGGACTCATGGAATGTTGTTTTTCAATCAATTGCCGAAGTCCAAGTATGGCATGAAACTGTATTTGCATAATTTTTGAAATTTTTGAATACAAAACAAACAACACTTTTCATACTGGCCATTGTAGTCCACCTGCATGACCAATGGTTACTTTAAATATACTTATTGATGTAAATATACCCATGTTCCCTGATCACTGTTGGAGAGAAAATACACCAATATAATTTACAACATACATTAAAGGTGCATGTTCTGATCGTCTTTGGGACCCACCTGATTCACCCGGAAGTAGTATCGATTTTGATATCAGATGAAAGGCCGTATTTTTCTCATTGTCGTACTGAAATTTGAGCCCACAAATCCATTTCATTGCCAAGATATAATAAAAAAAAATACAGCAAGTAAACTTGCGCGATCCCCCTGGCAAGATGGCAGTATACAGAAGTTGGTTAGTTGGCACAGTTGTCAGTTGCAGGGCATCAAAATTCAATAAATTGTTCTTATGGAATAATATCTAGAAATGTAGCAGTTGCTGAAAAATGAAAGCCTAACCAAAGGGGAAAATGACCGCAGATGATATTTGACCTTAGTATGTAACCTTTGACCTCAACAACATATGAAGGAACCCATATTGCACCTTCGACCCAAGTTAGGTTGTAATCGGACTTCAACTTTTCAAAGACGACCAGAAAAACAAAAACTAACCAAACTGGAACATTACCTCAGTTGACCTTTGACCTTGGTCCATGACCTTTGACATCATCCACATATGAAGGAACCCCTATTGCACCTTCAACCCAAGTCTGGTTTAAATTGGACTTAAACTTTTCGAAGGAGACGCGAAAAACAAAATCCCTAACCAAAATGGAACACATACACACACATACGGACATGCGCACCCTCGCAATATCCCCCTCTGCTTTTCAAGCCAGGGGGATAAAAATGCTGAATTTATTGTTAACCATTGATATTAGCACAGTAATGAATACGGCTTTGCAATGACACTTCTTGCTTCTTCTACCATCAAACCCCAAGTTTGTTTCCCTCCCTTCCACGGGACTTAATGGGTGTAGGTGGCAAGTCCAACTCTTGTACATAGAGTCTGTAGAAAACACCATATACTAAATCTGAACAATCACCTTAAGTAATTCTCTTCATGCGAGTTGCAAGAAGGGTATAGTGCACTAGCTGCCATTTTGCCAGAATTTTTCCATCCACACATCTTACTATGCCTAGTCCGAGCACCGTTCCGAGGCCTACAACATCTATTTATATATGTCACTCAAACATTATTCATGGAAATGGACAAATCCTCTCTTTCTAGCAATACAACAGCTTTGTCACATCATCAAGATTCCCCAAAGTTTCACTCTTTGTCACTCACTCCTTCCGGGCCCTATTTGTTTTATTCTGATTTATTGCAAAGTTAAGGGCAGTGCCACCCCTAGTGCTTTTGTTTTTACACGAATTTTCTGATTTTTGCCAACCCCATTTTTAAACATCACCTGTGTTCCATCTTTACCAACAAAGGTTACGCAATGCAGACAATCCTTAGTTGTATTTTTTTTTTTTTGCCGATTTAAAACAGCTTATTACCGTGTTAAAGTCACAAACCACATGGTCTAACGGCGGTAATTTAGCACATTACAACGCCGTCAGGCGCAAGGGCGTCACATCGCAGTCGCGTGTGAATTTTTGCTGTCGTAATAAGCGTCGCGTGTTTTAATGTACTTTTGCGTGAACACATCTTGGAAAACAAAAAATCCTATTTGAAAAATGTAACCAACGCTATTTATACCAGATGAAATTTCAATTTCTTTTATTTCTGGAGTTGAAAGACAAAAAGAGGTTTGATTCAATAGGTGCATAAATATGCATTTCATCACTGCACACATACACAATTTGGCATTTAAAGGTTACTTTATTTGAGAAAGAGACAAGCTTGAAATGGTGCGAAAAGTCACTTTTTTTAATACTAAAACCAATTTTCCTCAATGTTCAATTTTGCAACAATTTGGCATATTTTCAGGACAAGATAACTCAAAATACCGAAGTAAAAGTCATGTTTAACTTTCATACTGATCGCAATCGGTCTTCTCTAGGATGGTTTTCTCAATTTTTCATTTTCGATTTCTAACTAAAGAAAATCTCCCATATAGATATAACTCAAATTTTGGAAAAGCGTAAAAATCACAACGCTTTTTGACATTTTTGTGGCTATATTTTCAAAAAGTCACCCTCTATTTAAACAAGGCGGGGGTTCTCGAACCACAAGTGTCGCCTGGTTGCCAGATCACGTTGCTTTATGATGAAGTTGGCAAATGATGATTAGAAAAGAAACCAATGCACTGGGAGAACAGTTGTTTATAACAAAATACCAATTGGAAGTAAATTGGCATAGTTTTTACCAGCAAGCATTTTAAAAGGATGTACAGAAATGTCTGAAAAATACATCGTGGCCTTTTGGACAAGCTAGTGGCGTCTGCCGATCAAGGTTTGTGAATGTTGTCAAAGGTGACAGAGGTCACATGGTTCACAAAGGTCACAGTTGGTCACATAGGGTCACATGGGGCACTAAGATCACTGGGGTCACAAAGGTTGCGTAGGGTCTCAAAGGTCGCGTAGGGTCTCAAAGGTCACATGGTTCACAGAGGTCACATGGGGTCAACCAAAGGTCCACATGGGGTGACTGAGGTCACCAAGGTCCTATTTGTCCCAGGTCACATGAGGTCCCCACGGTCACATGGGTTTCACCGAGGTCACATTGGGTCACACCGAGGTTACATGGGTCCCCGAGGTTACATTGGTCACCAAGGTCACTGGGGTTACCGAGGTCACATGGGGTTCCCTATGTCACATGGGGTCCTCAAGGTCCATTGGGGTACCCAAGTCACATGGGGTGAGGTCACAAGGTCACCCAGGTCACAACATTCACCCCCACCCACCCCACCCTGCCCCCCCGACACACCCACCCTCCCCGCTGTATCCACCACTACCGCTCCCTTACCACCGATTTGTGAATGTCTAAAGGTTGCTTTGAGGTCCCCAAGGTCGCATAGGGTCACACAAGTTCCACCAAGGCACATGAGGTCCACCCACCCCGCCCCTCGCCGACGCCCCCACTATTCCCCGACGCAGGCCCTACCCGACGAACACCACCTACGACCCCGACCGATTCACACCACCCCGATCCCTCCTGACGGCACCCCAAAAAACCCCTCCCCTACGCCCCCACCCACCCCTCCGCGACGCACCCCCCACCCTCCCACTTATACACCCCCCCCTGCCCCCTCCTCAACCCCACCCTTCCCCTCCATATGATCACACACACCCGATGATATAAGTAGTTTTTTCATGTAGCAAAGGATGTTTCACTCCGATGTACCATTTTTGAAGCAATACAGCAATTATGCATATTTAATGAGCTCATTTGCAGACCTAAAGCCGCCTGTATCAGGAACTTTCAAATTGCAAAGATGATGTGCACCATAATGGGTTTTCCTGCAGTGACGGAATTTTGCAGTATCTGATGTACCGTTCAAAATATAGCGATTACGCTGATTTTGCATATCAATTAGCTCTTTTGCATATGTATTCGCCCCGAATATGCCCCAACATCAGCAGGTTGAGAAACTCTTTACAAAACTAAACAACCAAAACGCCAAACCTACGCCCTCTTTCCTTCCGACGAAGTTTGACTCATTATATCCTTACAGAACTTCATATAACTTGCACACAATCCATGCGGGGAAAGGGTTGTCATTATGACCGGCCAAAATAAGCTAATTATATTCATGAATATGCAAATAATGCAGGCCAAAAGCTACACATAATATTTTGGCATCTCACTTTATCACCGCCTACCAAGTGTGAAGTAAATCGTCAGATTGCGTTTAACCAGCAGAGCATTTTCAAAAAGGTGAACCGAATGTCTGAAAAATATGGCAAATAGATTTGCTATTGAAAATTCAGGAATAGGTAAATATTGCATCGAAAAGCTACACATACTATTTCGGCACCTCACTCTATCATCCTAATCAAGTTTAAGTAATCGGTGTATTTCTCCGGTTTAAGCCTGCAGAGCTTTGTACAAAAGGTTTTACCAGTCAGACGGGACGACACAAAGAATGACGGACATAAGGAAAACGGCCACACAGAATTTGGACTATTTATGTTCCTCCATTAACAATTCGTCAGGGACACAAACAATGATCAAAAATACCATAAGGACTCATGAAATATACTTCGCTCCATCGAGATCCTTGTGTTTGGGTTATGCTGTCGGAAAATTTTTGGGGCAAAATCAAGTCTTTTTGGCATTTTCTAAAAATACTAAAGTTTTTAGGGTTACTTAATCTGATGCCATCATTCATCGGGTTCATCGCTCCAATTTTCTTTCTAGAAATGTATACTTTACATACACTAATCTAGAAATGTATACTTTACATCCAGAATCATATTGCAAAGTTACAGCCAAAATGATACACTTCGGAAACTCAGGTTGACACTACCCTTAAAGGTGCATGTGCCAATCGTCTTTGGGACCCCTGATTTAACCTGAAAGTAGATCAATTTTGACATCAGCGAAAGGCCATATTTTTTGTGCTCACGGTCATCATCCTTAAATTAACACCTTAAAATCCATTTCATATGTTCAAAATATAACAAAAAAAAATGCTGTTTTTTTCATGGTCAACCATCATATTAGCACATCATTTGAAAATGGTTTTTGACCTGTATTTTGCTTCTATCTAAACTACCATCAACTGAAGTGTGGGTGTGTTCCGGTTCCCACAGTACTTGGTGTATGGGGGGCATAGTTGTGCACGTGCGAATTGGCGGTCGGTCGGTGGTAGCAGGTAGAAACACAATAGACCTGGGGAGTCGGAACAGATGGGGGGCAAGCACCTATTAGGCGGATAATGACAGTCTAACCTGATCTGAATCGAGGTTTGTACTTGAACTGCAGTACAAATGTAGTGTTTTTGCATTTTTCTTCAGTAAAAACACTGCTGTTTATATCCACCTTCTATTCCATTTGGAGAGAAGTCACCCTCTTTCAATGTCCACCCACATGTGTTTCTTGTTTTGTTTAAGAACATTTTTGAAATACTGGTGTGACACAATTTCTCATCATAAAGTAGAGTGAATTCGCCACATTTACTGGTTTATGTTGTATTGTGTAATTTCCGAGATTCTACGATATCTTACCTTGATTGCATCAAGTGGTGTTGGTCCATAGCAACTCTTCTTGGAATAATACAAGTTCAATAATTTCCTTCTCCCCAGCTGATCCTTTGATCGGCCACATACAACTGTTGCTCTCTTAAGGCTTTTAGTATGGCTGTAAACCGCATACCAAAATCTATAGTTCTCTTTGGTGCCACAAAGTGCAATAACCTATTATCTGTAATAACTCGTCCCAAACATGAGGGAGATGCAATTCTCTGTCCTGGTAAGATTACTTAATGCCCAAGCCTTGTCTATCGACGACTGTTGGATAATCGTGGGGGCTTCGTGCCCAAGAAAGACTTGTTTGGCCCTAGAGTTCCATGTAGCCTGCTCAAGATCCCTTGGATTGGGATTGTTTAAATGACTCGTATTGCACTTGTCGGGGGATGCAGGAGGTCACCATTCCGCGTCCGCTTCGTCCGGTTACTTTGACCAGGTCGCACGGAATTGCACTGACGAGTTAGCACAACAAGCCGAACGATGCCGGTCTTCCTCCCAGTGCACTGCTGGACCGTGAATGCATCCCTGTAGCGGGTGTGAGGTGGTTGTCAAGACGTGATAGGTATGACTCAATACGACGGGGTTGGGTATAGGGTTTGATGGGTCGTACCAGGATCTCACTTTCACAACAGGTCACGTAAGAGGATTGGTCACCATCCACTGAGATTGGTCCCGTGTCTTTGGTCATCGTCGCACTGCAACATTGAAATTTGTGAGGTAGTTTCAAATGAATATTGAAAGATGCTGTAATCCTCAAATACTAGCAAACTCATTCTGGAGAGTTTCCAAGACATCATATTTTTTTTATACATACACAATATCCACTCTACTAATGCCAGGAATTTTGAAATTCAGAAAACAGGCAAAATCAAGGATCTCAAACAGTACAATACATAAAAAATCGGTAACCGCCATGTGCGGATGGACTGATGCTTTTTTTTCCCCCAAGGGTATGTGCAGCACTCTACGTGTTGAATATATGGTGGTATATGTATAGTTCATAGTGAGCTTTCAAGTACCGTCCAATTACTGAGACTAGCTGTTGGCATAACCTGATCATCATATCTTCTTTACATCCACACCTACACATCTATATACAGACCCTACATATATACAATGGCCATACGGACCTATAACGTAATACACAGTAGTCTAAGGGAATAAATAGCCGTCATCTAGAATAAAAGATATGGTAAAATGTTTACCTTTTTGGGAAAATTTGACTTTTTTTTAGACATTTCCCACCGGCTTGTCATACCCAGGAGGACCCCTGGGGGAATGAATTTACATTTTTAGTAGGGGCTTTTGCCCTCCTACATATACCTAAGTTGGCTACTTTCGCCCATCTAGAAAAAAAATAATGGGCAAAATGGGGGGGTTGGGGTCCTTATTTTTGGAAATGTTGACTTTTTTTACATTTTCCTCCCCCACCCCGATCGAGGATCTCAGGGACAAAGTGCGCGCTGGGGGAGAGAAGGTGGGTGGTGCATGGGTAGTCTGGGGGACTTTGGTGGTGGGTCGGGGCCTCTACAAATATCACCTAATTGATTGGCTACTCTAAGCTCATCGGAATATAAATTCTGGCAAAATGTTACCTTTGTTTGTATCCAGACACACACACCCACACCACATCCACACTCCAGACCTTAACCATTTCATAAGCCAAGGTTTTTTGCTGTGCAATCCGTCGCAACAAGTGTTTCTCAAACCACTAGTGTCCCCTGCTTTCACGAACCACGTTTCCTTCACTCTCTTGCAGAAGTTGACTCTAATGGACCTTTGACCTTGTATGTGACCCTTAACCTGTACCATGACATCAAGTGGCTAGGCTGACCTTTAACCTGAGCTTTGGTGGCAATTGAAAAGGTTAATTGAAACTTTAACACAAACATCACCATATACGCATGAACCAGACACCATAATTTGGATAGTATTCGCCTCCTGCAAATCCTGGTGGGCGACACAAAAAATTAACATTACAAAGTTGGATAATCTTTGCAAGCCATATATACATAGAGATTTGGAATAATACAATGGAAGGCTTGATTCATTGGTACTGTCAATTTTATTCTCTGAGTTTCAGTTGAGACTGATGCTACTCTCTGACATGCTGGTGTCAGTAATTAATGGGCACGTTTCCTGAAAATCGACCATTATATATTGCAATGTGCAAAAATGGTGTATTGTGGTAGAGATGTGTATAAGTGTCACTTCAGATAGAAGTAACCTCTATAATGCTGTTCAGATATTTGATCATTCTCTTAGAAGGTCCGTTCATACTTCCACTGCACTGCATTGCTGTGCAGTAAAATTACTGAATGTTCCGTCCCCTCCTCCGCTGCACTTCTCATCCGATTGACTTACTGCAGGTCAACCCAGTCCACTGCAGTCCACGGGTTGCCGTACGTTGCAGTAAACTTACGGAAATTTGGCATACTGCAAACACTGCACCCCACTGCATCTTGCCTGCAGGATCGCCATTAAAATAATTTTAACTCGTTGCAGTACTTCTGCATTGCGTTGCAATACTGCAATGAATTCAGTGACAATTTTATAGGCGCATTGCAGCCTGCACTGCAATGCAAGTGTTGAAGTCGAACTGACCCTTACCACTTAGCCGTAGAGCATCACGTTCACAGTTTTGTTTTATGGTAAGACTGGTGTAAGCTTAACCCTTTCCTGTAAGATTCCTGATATAGGTTTTATAACACTAAGTCAGTGGTTTTTGTCGATGGCCCCAATATGAAACTGAAGCTGTTAGAAAGAGAAAAAAAGGAATGTGAAATCAGAAAGAACTGCAACACATTGCTGGCCAGTTCCACTCTCTCACTCTTGGACATTTTCAGGTTCATATGGCATATGGCTGTTTCACAGAGATGAGGGTCCAGTGTTTGGTCATATAGAAAACATTTTTCAGTAAATTTTTGGTGGGACCACTTTTTAGATGTTTTTACTAAAACTCATGACATTCCCCCAAAGCAAATTCTGGTAGAAAATTTTAGTTGCCTACAACAAAGTAGTTTCAGATATGAGACTTTTTGTAGGGGTGTAATGTTACATTTTTGCATGGACACTTTCCCATTTTTGTCCATCAAAATGTAACATTCGCCTGAAAAAAACCGTATTTGTTGGTATAAAAAATTGATCTGAAACAGGAAGTTGAAAATGGGCTTGATAGAATAAACAGGCCTTGTCTTTTGAAAAATCGCAGGTGTGCTAAAAATCGCACACCTCAAAACCTTAGGTGTGCTGTGGTGTGCTAAAATCACACACTGCAAAATTAGGCGTGTGTTTAAGTTATTATACATTCTTTTGGAATCGATGGTGCAGGATCATCGCTATAATGGTTAAATAATCATGACAAGAACACACACACACACTACACACACAAGTGTAGATCTAAATAACATAACTGTTTATTGATAAGTAACTTGTAAAATCTGTAGTAAATTCGGTTAGTGAGGAGATTCAGGACTGAATTACGTTACTCTTCAAAGTTACCAGCAAATAAATCATTCGTACCACTTTTAAAGTCACAGACGGTCACAATTGAGGTCACCAACATGTGGGACACTACTCAGAGCCAATGTATCTAAGTGCCAGAAAATGTTCGACAATGTGGATACACAAGAATTTTCTAATTCTTCTCCAATTTTAAGGTCACATGTCATATAGAATCACCAAACATCTGGGCCACTAGGCGACGGGGCATGTATTTAAGTACATTTGTATCATGAAAATCGATCTTCATATGTACACCAAAGCAATTTTATAATTATCATTTTAGGTCACATAAGGTCACCAACAAGTGGGGCACTACCCAAGGGCCATGTATCTAAGTGTCTTGAAAATCGATCGACAGATGTGAATACCCGAATTCAATAATTCGGAATGTGTATGGAAATGATCTTAATCACCTCTAAATAACCTTTGATTCCACTCGTGAGAAGGGTAAACTAGAGTTATGGGGGCACGACCCAAGGAACAGTACACGTAAGGGCATTACAAAATGTGTGACATGTATGGGAAAAATGAGGGCAACCATTTTGACCACAGAACACAACAGACCGAGATACACAGACCACATCCAAAACAATCCTCTGTCACTGGCTTACAGATGCCACAAAACAATGACTAATCGTTGGTATGAGAGATTCGATCGTCAATATTTTCAATGGTATACAGTTGAGTAGGCCCCCCCCTCACAGGCCCCTGCGGCACCCTAGTGCCGTTATAGATTGCAGTCCGAACCCCGGAGTCCGACCGGACCGTTGGAAACTCAAAAGCGCAATATCACGCGACAAACAAATCAAAGGCAAACACTCGGAAATGACCTAAGTGTAAAATTACAACAAGAGTTCAATCTCTCACACTCAAATAGCCTCACAGGAATCTATCCTGAAGTGTGACGATGGTGTAGATCTGAGACCAATACTTCATAGTAATATTTGAATCTAACTTGAGCCAACAGCGAGGGGGTCAGGTGCTGAAGGATTTCATATTTCACATTAATTGTGGATTTCTTCAAGAAAAATGCTGGCAAAAGAAATCTGTAACCAGCAGCCAATTTTCTAATCATCCCAACTCTTCATTCATTAAAACTTGCGTGTTCGTGTTGTCTTTGAAAATCTGCCGGAAGAAAAGACGTTACCATTAGCCAATTACAATAAATCATCCATAGTAATAAATTTCTTAATTACTGTTAACCAATCTGGTACGTAAGTACGACCCATGACCCTTTTTCTGAAACACATAGGGTTGAATATTCCAGCACGTCAATCGCGAGAACAAAAAATGAAAATGACGAGGATGTTCTTCTGCGCATCTCCATAAAACGCTATGAGAATTTTTCTGGTGGGCTAAATTGACCGGTCTTGGCGGATGATAATTTTAGTGCACTTGCCCTCATCGAGGTCCATTTGGTTCTTTAAAAATCAAAGCCTGCTATACTTTTAGTAGCGAATGTCCTTTCGGTTTGCAGAGGACCTTTCAAGCATTTTTTTTCAAAACGAAACAAGTTTTTCCATTTTTTGTAGGCGGTGTTACAAAGTAGTGATGTATTTGATGGAATGCATGCTAGAATGGTAGGCACGAGGCCCTATCTCAAGGAATGATAAAAGTACAAATCCCCAAGTTCGTGTAGTGTTAGAGGTTTGTGTAATCTGAAAAAGGAACCCGGTAATAAAAAAAGTGGGATAAAATGAAAACGAGTGTCAAACCAATTGCAACTAGGTTATAACTTCCCAACTTCAAGGGTAACTCTCATCAGGACACCTAATTTTCGGGAAAAATGAAAAAATACCCCTGATCAACCGGAAGTTCGGAGAATTTCCCAAAAATGCGAACGCTGAAATTGAGGGCTGTCATCGCATCGAGAATCGTTGGAATATTCATGTATGTTGCACGCACTTCTCGTTCTCTGTTACGTTAAATCATTATGTAAGAAATAGCAGAATCGGCGGTGGCGTCTCGAAGTGTTTGATTATCGATAATATATCGCCATGTCTGATGTTTTACATCCGATTAGTCGAAACCCCAAAAGTGTATCGGTCTGTTGAACCATGGAACAAAATTGGAGACGGGGGGGAGGGTCTTGTGAAAGGATCAAAGAAGGTACGGCGTGCGATAAATCGCAACTATAAGGGACAATTTTAGGCATGCCGATGGCGGTGCGATCGCACTAGCACACCTTCAAAAGACAGGGCCTGGAATAATGTCCTAAAGTACATAATATATCTATCAAAAAATCAAACCCTCTCACAAAAGGAGGTCAAAAATCGTCTGTTTGTTCCAAAGGACTACCTTTGATGGGACAGATGGTGTCCATCAAAATATGTAATGTTTTGAAGTTACGAAAAGTGGATTTTAGGATTTAGGTTAAAAATGACATTTCTTTCCTCAAAGTACTTTTTGGGTTGTGTCTTGAGGCTTCCAGATAAAACTGATAAATGACCTAAATTACATTTGATTACTAGGAAAACAAATTTATGTAAAATCGGGACGATTGATCCCTCTATCAGTATTAAAACATTGCATATACAAAGACTATACATACAGGTTTAACACCACTAAATCCTTGTAAACATATGTCTCTGAGAAAAAAATTTGCAAAATTTGGGCACGTTTGTTTCAAATTAACCTATCCCAAATAAGTACCACAATACAGGCCAAGTACAAGCAAAATTTCACCAAAATGACAAAATTTTCAACATATGCTGACAGGATTTTGCAGTTACAAAGCACTAGAAGTAAAGTGCATCAAATGGCCCCATCAAAAAGATGATATTAGTTGGTACAACTGATATAGTCAAAGTTGGTGTTGTTGCCTCACATGGAGGAGAGGAGTTCTAACCGATTGACGACAGGAACAGGACAACATTACTGCAATCTGTTGTCTGTATCAATGTGAAATGATGAGGCATAGAGTAGAGTAAACGCCCTCAAATTTGCTGTCCAAATACCATTTAATTTGAAAAACACAAACCGTGTGCTATCACCGATCATGAATTACATCAACTTTCTTTACCTAGTGTAGGACATATGAGACACTTTAAAGCAGATTTTCAGATGCCATGCCAATAAAATAATGCACCCAAGATTTTTTAGCCTTCGCGGCACAGTAAGTGAGTGGTGATAAGCTACAGTAGTCAGCAATGTCGTCATGACTATGATGTTTACAACTGTTAAACAAAACCCCAAATTCTTGGAGGATATTTACAAAGTAAACTGTTACAATAACATTTTAACAGTATAAGAGAAAGCAATTTAATAATGGTTACAGCTGCTTAACATAGCCCTGCAAATCGGAAGGCCAAATCCAAATCGGTGTCTTCGATATTGAAAAACACATCCACTCTGACAACCAAGGGGACCAATCTTTGGATTAAAAACTAGGTAATATTGAATGCTGAATAATATTGTTTACTTGACGGGGGTTTTTGCCGAGGAGTTTATTTTTCGTGAATTTCACAAATAACAGTTAAATGCTGCAAACTTAAAAGACGACATGAGATTTCCAGAAAGAAGCGCCCCCAATTTTTGTCGAACCTGTTTTTTTACATTTTTGGAATGCTTACCAATTATATTAGATCACACCTGAGTGAATAAGCCAAATACCGTCTTTGAGTATAGATGATGATTATAGTTTCTGTCGGGCCGACAGAAAGTCAAGCGTGGATTTCTATGGGGAACGAGTAACAGATAAGCAGGCAAGTTCAAAACACGGTTTGCGGTTTCTTTGCACGTTTGTCCAATAAACCATCGAAAGGTTCTCAGTAGGTGTTCAACCGATCCAGTGACATTTGAAATTTTGATCCTAAAAAATCTCCTCTGTCACTTTAAAGGTGCAACTAGACAAGGGGCACTGGCAAAAACATGTTATTACCTTTGAAGCTCATCTAGTTGGTCATCGTTGCACCATTGTGTGGCTTGCTGACACATCTTAATGTCATTCAGCACTAGGCTAGCACGCAACATCTTGTCTGTACATAGAACACCGCCCTCTTGATCAGATTCCTGGAGAAAACAGAACAAAATTAAACGTAAGAGGTTGTATGGCGGTTTATTGACCCGGTCACTAGTGGCGACCCCGATGAATTTAGCAACCTTACAGAATAAAGTGCCGAAGTATGGCACTTTATCCATCTAAGTCGCTGAATCACCAGGGTTCACTAGTGGACCCAGGGCTGACCCAGGTCACCTAAACGGCCAAATAATAAGGCGGCTTAATCCATGGCACTACCTGCGTTCCATACATCATTCTGATTGGTAAGTACATTTATATTAAACGGCCCCGGGTTCCGGGGTATTTGGAGTTTTACTTTAGATTCCCTTGAGTCAGTGGCTCTAGAAATGGTTCTTCAGGTGAACTGTATCCCCTGAAGAACCATTTCAAGAGCCACTGACTAAAGATTTGGCATAATGGTATGTTTGATGGGAATTTCTGACAAATGGTAGCTATTGCATTTACGACCTTGTTGCGCTCACACAGCCATATTTTGTTCAAATCTGGTAGATTCTGTATAGTTTACAACACTTAGGTCAGGGCTTTTTTGAGATGGCCTGCAGTCATTTGGGGAGCCATCTCAAAACCCCTTTACTAAGACTAGGCTTGTTTGGACTCATTTGAATGCATTTATCATGCTGATTCTCAATATGCTCATAAAAATGCATTTTTCTTCTTCTTGTGTATGAGGCAGCAGCTAAATATGTTGTAGACGGCGGAGCCAGCTCACTGTTGATTGGTTGGGGTTTGAATCCGGTTTAAGGTGACCCATTCCTTGCATGGAAGATTTCTACCAGGTTGTAGTTCTGTCATAGGTGTAATAGTGAGTTGGTCTGGTCTTGAAGTATCTAGCCAAGCAGTATTCCATGTCTGTAAGATGTTGAATGGGGAGCTGGAGAGTTTAGCAGCGTGTCGACAGAAAGGTTGACGAGAACACAGTCTCTGTCTGCCGAGCTGGCGTGATTTGACAGTGTTATGCAGCAGGTACTTGTTATCCAGCAGAGCTTTATTCACCAGTTTGTGCATGTGGTGTTCTCTCCAAAGCACTGCAGGTGTAATGCCTGAAAGCACTGGTAGAAACTAAGATGGAGTGGGACTGAGACAACCAGTAATGGTTCTCAAGGTCTCGAGTGCTGTGTCCAGCTTCTTTGTGTGAGAGCTGTTGCACCATGCTGGGGCGGCATATTCAGCAGCACTTTAGACCAGAACCAAGGCAGTGGTGCATAGAGTCGTTGGGCTGGCACCAGCAATTCGGCACAGGAGGTTATTCTTTGAAGATACCTTGGCGCATACAGACTTGAGGTGCTGCCGGTAAGTAAGTTGCTGGTCAAGCTTTACTCCCAGATAGGTTGGTGTAGGATTGTATGCCAGAGGCACTCCATTGAGGTTGATTTGAAGCTGGCGATGAGCCTCTTTGGTGTTGAGATGGAAGGCAGTAGCGGTGGTCTTGGCTTCGCTCAGCTTCAGTCTCCAGGTCTTGAGATATGCTGCAAGTAGGGCCATATCTGCGGTAAGTGTACTTTCTACTTCTGTCCAGCTGCTGTCCGAGTGGAGAAGGGCAAGATCATCAGTGTAGCCATATTGTCTAGATGTTGTTTGAGGTAAATCGCTGATATACAAGTTGAACAGCATGGGAGCCAGTACAGATCCTTGAGGTACTCCGTTCCTCAGACGACGCAGACGACTACTCTGCCCATCACTGGTCTGGAATAAAGCCTAGAGTTTGCAAGCATGTTACATATGAATTGTACAAGGTGATGATCCGGGATGGTCCTGAGAAGCTCAAGTGTCAGGCCCTGGTGCCACACAGTGTTGTATGCTGCAGTAAGGTCCACCAAGATGACGCCTGCCTTACGACGCTTTTCAAAGCTTTCCTCAATATCATTTGTGAGTTTTTACAATCTGGTGGGCAGTGCTCCGGCCATGGCAAAATCCTGCTTGTTCGTCAGGCAGATGGGGTTCGACGACAGGCTCCACCCAGGCCAGGATTATCCTCTCAAGGAGTTTGAAGGAAACACACATTAGTGATATTGGGTGGTAGTTCTTAGTGTTGTCGACAGGCTTGTTTGCTTTGGGGAGTGCAATAATAGTAGCCCTCCTCCAGATGTTGGGTAAGGACTGGTAGGTAAGGTAATAATAATAATAATAAGTATTTTTAACGCGCGACATATCCACGTAAACGTGATCAAGGCGCTGTGCGGCTGCCATGAAAGGCGCTCAGCACATCAGAGAAACCATAATACCAGAACAGATTTATGCCAAGAAGCTCGATTTTAGAAGCAGGAGGAAACCGGCGAACCCAGATAAAACCTGCGGGAACGAATATGGATAGAGAAACCAAATTCACCTAAAGCCACCGAGAACGAGCCCCTGCCAGGATTCAAACCCGAGACCTCATTGGTGAAAGGCGAGTGAAGACACGCTACGCCAACACGTTTCCCCAACAGGTAACATGTGTATAACTCCTGGAGCCATTCAAGACATTGTACTTAATGCATAAAAATGCATTAAGTCCATTATTTTTTAATTTGGATCAATTTTAACTCAGAAGTTATTAGAGTTGGCTGAAGTGCACAGAGATGTAGGCGAGTCACATTGCGGCGTGATTTATTTCATCATATGCATTTCATCACATAGTACGCCAGGCACATTGTGACATGATTTCATTTATCACATGGCTTTACAGCTCATCAATATGTGCATCTTTAGCATCTTTTCCATCAAATGCTCCCGCATTTAACCAAAATGAATACATTTGAAGACTGCTCTACATTTTTTCAAAACCCCAAAATGACAAATAATCATTTCCCAATTTATTCCCAATTCCCTTTAATGACTTTAACATCCCCATCTATTGGTTGGTAGAGGTGTAGGTCCATGTCTCCTGCTCCCAGCAAAATGTTTCTTTCCTATACTGTATCTCCCAGTGGACTGTGCTAAGTCAACATGAAATTTGATTCATCATCAGATCCAGCAACATTTTCAGCGATTTTGCCGTCAGAGCACCTAGTTTAGATGCATAAGTGGGTCAAAATGTTACCTTGTTGAGAATAGCAATAGAGCAGCCTGAAGGGTTGCAAGTTGGTGTTTAAAGGGTTGAAAATCAAAGTGATATTTAAAAAATTCAGCAAATAAATTCCAAAATCTGAAGAGCTACATTGTTGTCCTCATTGTTGTCGTCATCAACACCACAATCATCTTTTAGCATTGTCATCACCACCATAACCGTCATTATCATCACCACCCTTCTCATTTTATCATCACTTCCAGTAGCATACCAACCATGTGAGGCAGCTGCCCCCAGCCTGAAAATAACATTTGCATATTTGTCCTGATTTTTGAGGGATTGCGACCAACTTTGCCCTAAAATTGGGGCAAGTTGATGTTTTGGGCTATTTATCCAATGCTTGTGCCCATTTGATCCCATTTAGCACTTGTTGGAGCAGGTCTCCGGGAAAATTTGGGATTTTTGCTCCCCCTGAGTCGATAGCTTTGGTACGCCTCCTTTTCCTCCTCACCTTCATCATCACCCTCATCATCATCATCACCACCCTCACCCTCCTCTGAAACCTCCACTTCTTCCTCAGAAGAAATTTTCAGAAGAAGAAATTTTCAACTTTCTAAAATTATGATCCTTACACTAGTTTTCAAGAAGGAGGCAGAAGGAAGAGGTTGATGATGAAGAGGATGATGACATGAAGAAAGAGGAGGAAGGGAATATAAATCATGTAAAATTATAGGAAGACCACAAGTTTAATCCATGGCCTGTTACTGCTTTATCATTGTGCAAGTGCCACA
>JAMKCH010005223.1:0-55459 GCA_023653785.1 Ophioderma brevispina | reverse complement strand
ATATGACATATTTTTCCGTTTTGTTTACTTCTCTCAATCAAATCTTCAGTTTGCAGCAAATGCTGCACTTTTGGTTTTTTGTGTTCTAATTAAAACTCTGTTTCATTAGAGTCTAATCATGGATTTTAATTGGTTTATTCTGATAAATTTGGAATAATTTAAACATAGATCAGCAACAGTTTGTCTAAAAAATAACTTCAACTCTAAATTTTGGGTTACATCTGTTAGAAAACCGAAAAATAATTCTGTTTTCCAGTAAACAGAAATTATCTCTATTAGCAACTATGAACATACAAAAGCCCCCAAGCTATTTTTTGTTGGAAGCCTTTTGAAAATCTGCAAAAAACTTTGTGCCCGAATCTTGCGACAATAACCTTTCGCACAACCACATGCCCTGAACGATGTTGCTTGGATGTAGAATGATCATTTTTATAACGAGGTCTCCTGGCAAAAAAAGTGCATTTTTCCATGCTGTAAGGTATACGGTGTGATGGGCTTGGGCGGTAACATTCAAGTGTCCGCCAGTGATTCTGGTTTGAATCTAGAGGGTCGACGACCTCTAAGCCGTTTATTTATTAATCCCTCTCTGGGTTTTCTTGTCTTTACATAACCAGTCCAAAGGCACTGATACATGCAGTCATTCATTCTTATTTTGTTTTTGTCTATAAGTGCCTCCTGGCTGTGTAATGTAGTGGAAATAAAAGAAAAGTTGGGGGGCAGACATGATCTGCTCTATTTGGGCATCTGGGATTTCTAAACAGTCCTGTGGAAATCCCAAAAATTGGGTCCTGTACCAGATGCTCCTGGAGCATATTTTGGGCCAAAATCTCATAGAAGCGTTGTGTTTGGTCATGCACAGGGTCGTGGTGAAAGTCCAAATTTTAAGATGAGCCCTGGCAACTAAGTTTTAGAGTTTTGATTTCGGGGGGTTGGCCAAACTGGATTTAAATATGTCTTGTGCTACATGGACGTTCCATTCTCTTATAGAGCCTTGGGTACATAGAATATTGGTAACAGTCTCCTTGAAGGATGGAGGCAACAATGATGTTAGGGTCATGGCCGTTTGATTTTGTCATTATTTTGTTTGAACTTTGCAGCTGGATGTTTTAGCGCAACAAGATGGCGTCAGGTATGCTGTGATTCCAACTATTTCCACTGAAGGGTAGACATCATTTTGCACGCTCTCTCTGTTTGGGGCCCGATATGCATGGGCGGTGGGGGTGCAGTTCACACCCCTCCAATTCCCATGAAAGGGGCAAAGGTCCATTTTTTACAAATTTTTGTATAGATATAGACAAGTTCAAAAATTTAGAGAAAGTATAAAACAAACTCCCCTTTTGGTCACGAGATTCCAAAACAGGACCTATTTTATTAGGGGTTAGGTCCACTTTAACCCAAAATAGTCCACCTTTAAGAAGTGATGAGTCCCGCAACACCCGCCAAATAAAATCCTGCGTATGGCCCTGCTCTCTGTAGCTTTAATTATGTAAGACCATATGGGCTGCGCCCGCATCAAAGATTCTCTGAACTGACATCTTGTTTGTTATTATGGCATGGGTCCTCAATACCATGGTCCTCAAGCTTTTGAACGACTAGGTCTTATACAAGGCAGTGATCCTTTTCGGTGGGGTATATTTCCAGATAATTGCTCTCCCTGCCTCATGGGCATTTTAGTGTAAGGGAGATGTAAATAGCTGTAATGGGTAAATAACCAAGAGACAGAGAACATCATTGTGCCATATCACTTGAGTGATTCGGTTGATTTTAGTGCTTCCACAATGCGTGCCGTACTTGTAATATAGAGGTGGTTGGTTTGGAATCCAGTTAAAGGCACTATCAGTACTTTGCAAGATCAGAAAATAAAAAAAAAATCATCAAAAATCAAGATTTTTGCATAACTGTAACAAGTATAGGTATCACAACATAACCTACAAGTGCTAAGACTGATCGAAGCAACCTAATATGGTACAACAATTGTACATTTTTAGTTATTTCTGTCCAACGACACTTACTGCAACCATAATTGAATGGAGATTCATATTTTATAGGACTCCTTTTTTCTTCCTTTCTGTTACGTTTTAGTTGCAAAAAGTACCGCTAGCTAATTACCTGCAGACTGTCCCTTTACAGACACTATCAGTGATTTGAAAATATTTGAAATTTGCAGGAAATCTTCAAAGTGAAGGGTAAGTCTGTAAATCTCATAAGTTACCTTTCCCAGCTGTAAAATTGACGAAAATGAAGAAAACGGCAGTGTTCCAGATAGATTCTTCCATTCAAATTACGTGTTGTAGTAGTGTCGTCGACAGTAATGACTAAAATCTCCGATTCTTCCTTATTAGGCTGGCGCTTTCTGGTCTTACATTTGCAGGTATGTTATGATACCTGTACTTGTTGCATACATGCAAAAATCTATTGTTTGAGATATTTTTCGATTTGCTTATTTAAATCACTGAATAGTGTCTTAAATTATCAGCTTTTACTGCAAATTTCAATTTTGGAATGTTTCGTGGTCACATCACTGACTAGTGTCTTTAAGCACACCTAGGTTTTTTTTTCAACTGATTTCTCCCATTTTATTTCCACCTTTCCCTTACAACAAGTGATATGCATCCATTTTTATACAAATCATAACCCCAGTGCTCCTGTTGTATTTGTTATTCAGGTTGGGGAGTTTAGTACAGTATTTACTAATCCAGGAGCGAAGAAAATTCCTGTCAGAGTCAGGTAGGTAATCAGCTTGAAAGCCCCATTCTTGCTGCAATCATAACCTTGTTTCTCTCCTCGTTAAAAAAAAGCTGATAAGAAAGACCTGAAAGCTTTGGGCCTCATATTTTGCAAAATCGACGATTTTGCACATTCCCATATGCATATCGTAATTGCCATTCCATCCGGGAACTTGTAACCGGATCATGTTTACAAAATATTCTGTGTTTCGTTCGCGGTCTCCGGCATGCCCTACTAAAAGTACAATACAAGTATCCTTTTTCCCGTGAAGTATGCTTACAGACAATGTAAAGAATATCATAGGAACAAAAAACCAAGCAGGCCCGATGTTGAAATTTACGAAAAGGTGGCATTTTTCAATCGTAACCGTGTCCCAATTGTCACCTGCTGGACAATCCAGTTCACTGTGACAACTCAAGATAGGTTAATTTTTCTAGTATTGATATTATGTTCTTAAAACCGTATGTTTTAGCTGACTTGAGGCTGGTACAAGTTCCCGATGAAATGGGCACAATACGAATGCATTATGGGATTTAATATTCAGGGTAGGGTCAACCAACTTTGCTCCTCGAGCACAATGTTTCCTCCATCTTTGAGTGGCAGATATATTTAATGTTCCCTTGTGGTGGCGATTTATTCCATTACAATATTGATTTATAAAGACACTATCAGTCATCCACCCACCAAGAGTCAAAATCCTTTAATTTGAGGAAATAAGCTTAAAGTCGATTAGTCTGTATTTTATTTTTTTCAATTGAAAAAAAATCGATAGAAACTTAGAACCAGCATGTTCAAAGATATGAATCCCCATTCAATTATGTATTGTATAATGTTCAGTGTGAATTAAATACCCAAAATTTTGCCCGTATTATAGGATTTTGCTCCTATCACTGGTATGTTGTTAAGATACCTGTACCTTTTATGCACTTGTCAATTTCAATCCCGGCCCTGGGGGTCCCGGGACCAGCGGGGACTTAGCCGGGAATGTACATTTTGCTGTCGTGACACCGCCGCATTTGTCCCCGCTAAAGTAGCATTAAATCCCGGGTAGTCGGGCTTACATTTTTTGTACTTCCCCGCTATATGTCCCGGCCCCTACTAACCTGTCTTCGGTGTGACCATCCCCGTATATTCTCGGGCTCGGCCAATGGGGGCGGTGACTGCTTTAAAACTCTGTACACTTCCCGGCTCGGGTCCCCGGCTAATGCGACAACAGTCTTGCTATATAAAATCATACTTTTGGATTGCCGGAGTGTTAGAACCGAGCCGAAATTTCTTCATAGACCACGCTTTTTTGTTTCAAAACTTAAATTTTTCGCTTTTATAAATTTGTTGTTTTTAAACCCCCCAGCACCCTTTCCACTTCACATTAGACCAACTTAGATATTTGTGTGACAGTCGCAAAACAATAATACATGATTTACATAATGAATTCAGGTATTTTGGACCTTCAAATAGGGACATTTTCCAGGGCTTTTTCGACCAGCTATTGAGGTCCCGCGATTGTATTGTGCTTCTTGTGTACAAGAAAACGCATGTTGGCGTGACTTCCTATTGACTGTCAATCTAAGTCTTTTTTATGTTCCAAGTTTATCAAGCCTATCCAATAAGATATTAATAATGAATAGCTGCTGTGAAATGAGGAAACATGCTTAGTGCTGTGACGTGTACACGTTCAAACATACATATCACGGCATTAATAAGACGAGTCAACAAAATACTTGTAGTCACTCATTGTTTCCTCCTTGTGCATTTGGGACAACACATGGGTGACATCAGACATGGACTTAATATAAGCTGGGTAATTGATTATGAACGATTTTATGGTGCAGAATTGCATTTTTTGTTGAGGCACCAAATTCGGCAGTCATAGCTTAATCTGTGTTATCAACTGTACACTGGTACACACGAACGAAAATACTTATCTTGTACACAGATACAAATTAAACAAACCATAACCCCCAGCTCTAGATGTATTGGCATGTGTGCCTAATGTGCACATTTGATCTACAAAGGAGTACAGACAGAAAATACAACACAAGTGATTGGCCTATGGAGCATAACTGTCCTCATAAAATTAACTTAAACTAATTTTGAGGACATATTCAAGTTTATAAGAATGCCTCAGTGTTACTTGAATTTGTCAATTTGAGGCGTGTCACACGACATTTTCATCAAAACAGTCGTCTTTTAGAGAAGTCTTCCGGGAAATTGAAGAATTTTAGTGGTAGAAGGGCTCAAAGGGGGTGCTTTAGAAATGGAAATTAGCCTGAAAAGGCGTAATGAAGGGAAAACATCTAACTCCTTGGTACACTGTAAGTAAGAATGCTGGTTTTGTAAATTATTAGGCAATTGGATTGGTAACCTTATTCGACTTAAACTATATTTCCATTTACAACCCCTGTATGTTGGTGGATTTTTAATGTTTTTTCCTTACAGACATAAGCAAGAAGGTACTGAGAGGTAATATCGTATTTGTTTTGCGAAGTTCTCAGGCGAAAGAAAAATTACGAGAGGTATGTAGTAGTATTCAACCCAAATTACAATCGGTTTTGTCCCGGAACGGGGGGTTGTCGGATCACCCTCACATTCATCACAGCAATACGTGTGAGATTTTTTGGAGCAAAAGATAATTGACTATGCCCTCCTGCCGTCAATGTGCTGGATGGTCGCTGTTAGCATCTCCAGAGCCAACGCGCCTTGTAGGTAGAATCTTCTTTTTAGTTTGTAACCAGGGTCACCAGCTACCCTCACTGGATTTCCATAGGAACCCAATTGGGGGTGACGGTTTAGAGGCCGTCCGACAACACCGGCTTTGGTACAGGTTGTACTTGTTACCAGGGTACCAGTAGCAGGTCCTCAAGAAACCTGACCTGACCTGGTTCACTCCATATAACCTGTCAAATTCCCCACTTTTTTTGAGCCATGTGGGGGAGTTATGGATTATAACATTTAGGGAGCCCAACAAACGACATTTTCTACACCTTGCTTGCCTTTCTCCACTCAGGGGTGAAACAGTTTTGTCTTGAAATTTTTGCTAAAGGGGTGGGAAAGGCATTTTCAGGGACTGGTAGGTTTGGACAAAACAAATTTTAGTTAAGCAAAAATGGCCTGCAGTACAACAATTTGAGGGGATGTTATGTTTATTTTAAAACAGCCTTTCTGTAGCTTTATTAGCACTGAAACTCCACATGTTTTCAAGTAGTAACTATTTTCCTACTTCTATAAAAGGTCACATTTGTGAATTGCTTTTTCATATTTTTTAGGTGTTGGTCCTAGAGCTCACTGAAGTTCCAGCACCACAGGCAACAGTACCAACTCTACATCCTACTCATACACTAGCACGAGCACAGGTGATTTTTAGATAAGGTGAGCTGATTTCACGTAATAGTCCCACAAAATGTTTTTAGATATTAAAGAATAATACTGCACTATAATATTGCATCATTGTGGCATTGACTTTTTACCCACCCCCCTGCAAAAAAAGTCTTCAATGTCTTCAATAAATTCCCCCCCCCTGGTTCTTTGGTCCTGTCGTCATTACAATTATGTCAACATTTTTTGGTCTGTTTGATGTTAAATTATTCAAATGTTTCTAAATACTTGTCTTTTCAGTTTCCGTTCAAATGAGACCCCCCAATTTGGTTTACTTTTCATAGTATTAGGGCTTATCTTCATGCACGGTGGGGGTCATCACTAAGGTTGAGCAAAATAATGAGCACTGTTATGTTTCAACATTTGTTGTCGAAAGTGTTTTTGGTGTGGGAAGTTTTGTTTTCTCCTGGAGAATTGTGTTTGTGTGTGCATTTGTGTGTGCATGCAATGACTGGATTGTGTTATTGCTGCCATAAGTGTTGTGTATTTGTGTATCATTTTTCGCAGTTTCCACGGCCAATTTCTTCAAGGTAGTTCCCACACAGCTACCACCGAGAACAAGGATTCCCTACCCACTAGACGTACGCTCGCTGGCCAGGATTCTGTGTATATTTGCCACATAGACGGATAGTTTACACACAGCACTGTGTGCACCATCGCGGAGTATAGCTACGTGGTTACACTGGCTCTCAGCGGGCACGGTATTTTTCTCATGGCCATATATTTGCATTTTGTCTCGCCCTGAACTTTTGGTCGGCAGAAGACTTAGTATCACCTTTTTTTTCTGTCTGTCGTCTGTCTGGTCCTGTCTGTCTGTCCTTTCTGTCTGGTCTGTCTGTTCCGTCCTTTGCCCGTACCGTCATGCTTTCTGCTCGCGTCCGTGTTTCACTGCTGTGTACAGATTTATCTGGAGTTCCGTAAGGGCTACGATATCGTAACTTGGTGGAAAGAAAGCGGGGTCCACGAGTTCTCGACTGATTAGATTTTGGGCGTATTTCACGGCAAATTAAATATGCAAATGAGCTAATAATATGCAAAAATCACGTATTGCTATAATTTTGAAACGGTACAGTGGATACGTTCAAATTCCTTCACTGCTGAAAGCCTATCATGTGCGCATCTTTTTGGCAATTTGAAAAGTGTTGATACACATGGCGCTAGGTATGCAAATGAGCTAATTAAATAGTGTATTACTGTCTCTTCTGAAACAGTACTCGGATAGGCAAAATTCCTTCGCTGCATGAAAGAATACTATGCCATGCATCATTTGGGTGAATCAAATGGAGTCAGAGTGCATGTGGGCCGATTCAAGGGGCATTTTTTGATAAATTGATCTTAATTAATGAGCGTAACTTGCTGTATCACTTAATGGTACATTTGATCTGCAAAATTCCTTCGCTACAATGATACTATACTATGCTATAAATCTTTTGTGTGAACATAATTTTGGTCAAAATGCATGTTGGCACTTAAAGGGGCATTCTTTGATTATTTAAAATTGCAAATAATGCTAAAATTTATTCTGGTCCATTTCAACCAAATTTGCTCTGTTGTCATTGTCAGTGTGAAATACTACAACCAACCTTCAAAAAGAATTTGATCAGGAGTTTGTTTTAACCTACAATAAATTAGGTTCGCATGTGTTTTGATTTGGCAGTATAATGGCATGGTGTTGATTTGGTGTAGTACCAAAAACAGAAGACATCAAAAAGGGGTGGGGAGTATACCACATCAAAGGTATTAACATCATATAGCTAGATCAGTGCCCATGGTTACATTGAATTGGTTTTTCTATACTTTGTCCATCACCAACTTGCAAGACTCTTCACACTGCAATTTCTAAGAAATAGCACACTAACGTAGCAGACGCAGTGCGTGACGTATGCGCGGTGCACGCTTGTGGCTAGACGCGCGTGTAAATGGAATTACTTTCACGCGTGGATAAATAAAAGCAAATCATTTTTTTGCCTATTAGTGATGAACAAAGTTTTGCACTGGGTGCGTCATTCTTTTGGGTTGCCACCCTGTTTACTTTTTTGGAATGGTGAAAATCAGGCAAATTTGGCATTTCACCGCTTACTTGCTGGACCTCGTAGGGACGCAATTTAAAATGTGGTCACATGATTTTTTCAAAATAGTGTTTCCAAATTGCATAAATTTTCATATTTTTACTAATTTGTGAATTTTACTGGATTTTTGGCATGACTTTTTCATGAAGTAATATCTCCTTACTGAAAATGTTATACCCCTGGGGTGGTGTCATGTGAAAGAGCAGGAATAAGAGCAGTAAATGCAAACCCGGGGTGCTACTTCTAAACTTCTTAGTTCTGATTATATGGACTTTCAAGATTAATATCCCCACAACGGAAAATATTGTGACCTCTATGGTGGAATCAAATGAAAGAGTGAGAAGTATAGAAACCTACCTAGCAATGCAAACCCGGGTGCTACTCCTAAAACGTCTTACTTGTGCTCATGTGGGGGACTTTTCAAGATAATATCTCTACAAACGGACATGTTGTGCCCCTAGGGTGGTGTTCAAATGAAAGAGTGAGAAGGTATAGAAATACTATCAAAGGCAACCCGGGGTGCACTCCTAACATCTTAGTTAATGCTCTTGTTGAGGACTTTCTGCATGATTAATATCTCCACAAGGAAAAATGCTTGTGACCCTGAGGTGGTGCAAATGAAAGAGGCAGGAAGTAAAGAATACTATAAATTCAACCAAGGGTGGCTACTCTTCAACATCTCTGACTTATGCCGTGGGGTAGGAATTTCAACTTCAAGATTAATATTCCACAATGGAAAATGTTGTGACCCCTAGGGTGGTGTCAAATGAAATAGTGGGAAGTAAAACTAGTTGAGAAATTGGAGTTTATCTGCTTGCACAACTTTTTGGGGACACCCTGGACTCGCACAGTTGCACTCTGGTGTGCTGCTTTTTGTCTTACAGTTAAGCGCGAAAGCAGGCGAGACTTGTGGTTCGAGAACCGCCTTGTTTATTAAATGTGCAGGATTATGGGGGTTTTTGATAATGCCCGATTTGAATTCGTAATGATTTCCCTAAAAACCATCAAAAAATGCTAAACAGAGAACAAGTGTATAGCGCCCTCATTTCATCCACTATCAAAATGGCGTCCAAGCAACCGCGTGGTAGCTACGTGTCTACTCTGGTACTGTCTACACCATATCCACCTTCTCTCCACCTAGTGGGCAACTTCAGGGTAGTCATTGGGGTAGGTACTGTAGGGTAGCCACATCACTGTATACCTAATAACTGTGTACTTTGCAAGCCCTGTCTTGTAGCTACGTGTATTTTGTACATGTAGAATCTTACTTGTATTTTCCTTGCTGAACTTTTTTATCTTACAGCTGTACTCTTGCACTTCTTGAAGAAGCTGGGAATCCATCAAGAAGAGTAAGTTGCCATCCATCCATTAGTGCTTTCCTTATAAATCTTATACTTTGTTCATCACCAAATAGGCAAAAAATTATTTGGATTTTGTTTATCCACGCACGAAAATAATTCCACTTTACACACGCCTCTTGCCACAAGGGCAGGAAAAAATGCATATTTCCCCTGAAGCTTGTCTTTATTTCCTACAGATTTCCCACAATTTTTTTATGTATTGTTTATCTGAAAAGTCAAAATTTCCCTGCAAATCATCAAATTTCCCGGGAAGGAGCTTCTTAGATTCCCAACTTTTTCACACCATGCTTGCCACAAGCGTGCTCTGCGCATATATCATGCACTGCGTCTGCTGCGGAAGTGATGCTTGAAGTTGCGCCCACATTGTTCTATATCAATTCACAGTGTGAAGAGTCTTGCCTATTTAGTGATGAACAAAGTATAGTGTATTTGCCTTCTAGGAGTCAGTGACATTAACACATTTAGGCACTTGTTTTGACTGTGCCACCTTTAATCATGCGTGTGTGTGCGCCAGCACTTTGCATTTACACATGTGATCTAATGCTGTGGCCATTTGATTTTGCCCTGATGTAACTTATTTGAGGAAGGCAAATAGCCCACAGATGACATTAGAAGGAGGAAGTCCAAACCCAAAATTATTTATCCTTTTAAATTTATTAAATATGATAACTATCAATAGCCTCCCATCCTAGAAAGTACACCAGAAATGTGGATTTGCATTGATAGGTGCACCAGAGAATATCTTCAGTTTCAGTGCATTGTGTGTTTTTTAGAGTAATAAGCCTATATAAAGAGACTATAGATTTAAGGTCAATTTAGACCCTGTTTGAAGTTTCCAAGGTTGACAGGTATGGCACTGATCTGTGCCTGCTCAGTAAATTACCCATTGGGGAACCCTGTGCTGTTTTGTACTGCTCAGAAAATTATTATATAGAAACTTGGAGAAACTGGCGAGCATTGAATCAAATAAACACGAAACATGCAGTCTCGAACCCGGTCCCCTCGCCATCTAGGCATGAGACCCACCACCGGACCACAGGGGACTGTGCCCACATGGACACTAGAGAAACGAGCACCAAATGCATTTCAGTCTTCATTTGAGAGTTTCAAGTGGTGGCCAAAGTTACATATTTTGGATTAGGAGAGGCCTACAATCATGATTCTAGCAGAATCAGGACGAAGCGAAACTCAATGTACGCGAGGACCAAGCAAAATGATACAGCGAGAGAGAGAATTCACCAATCGGGTTTAAGCCCACCTTCGGGTATAAGCCCACCCCCAATTTTCAAAGAAAATGCAGGAAACGGAACTAGCGCAACATGCGGGTATGGTATTAAGCCCATGGTGGTTTAATTTTGGCATTGGGGACACATTACACGGCAGTGATTACATTGCAGCTATTTAAAACTTAAACCCTTTCTTCAAGCTATACGGAACGCGACCCCCGATCAAATGCAGTTTGTTTTGGGGAATCAAGACTGATTCTCGCACACAGCAGCGAATTTCTACCCCTGGTGTAGCACCATTTTACAAGTCATTTATGAGCAGTAGGGACCGGCAATCCCCGACGCTAACCTCGTCTGGTAGGTGGTGCATTGTTAAAAATAAAATTGATTTACTGTATCACATGTTTTATGTTACAATAAAATACGGTAAAAAAAATAATCAGTTGTATGTGTGATATCAATAAAGTTTATGCTGTTCATAAAGTGATTTTTAGATTTTTTATCCATCAAGTCTCTAGACATCGTGTATGATTCTAACAAGTACGGGTGGTGGTGGCGCGTGTCTACGCATGATGATCGCACCCCGGCTGGCAATTTGAGAATGGCATCCCGCCAACAGGTGATAGATTGGGTGGGCGAGGCGTGGGAATCTATTTCTGATGAGATCATAGTTCGGTCATTGTTGAGGTGCGGTATCTCAAACGCCATGGATGGATCCAGAGATGCCAGTTTTCCGGTTTTTCCCGGAAATCCGGGTTTTTTAACAACCCCAAAACTGTCCGGTTTGTTTGTTTGTTGGTACAGTTTCCAAAAAACCCGGTTTTCCGGTCGTCTATTGAGCCCAAAAATAAATTAAGTGTGATTTAACGACAAGCATTTAGTGCTATATAACGCTCCCCTCCGGCAACTCAAAATTTACATGTGTCGTTGGTTTCCGACTCGATCGCCATACGTACCATTCTTCAAGAAAATCTTATGACGGGTACCGTAAGCGATCATCCTACAGGCTCCGTGTAAAATAAGGAGTTGATCAGCGAGCGCGCGATGTGTGTGTTTATGCATGGTTATCCCGTATACTTTCTGTAGGAAAAATGGAAAATTCTAAAGTGTTTGAACGGACTGATGATTTACAAGCGATAGAAGGAAAGATAAAGAAAAAATGGAACTGGTCATGGTTGGTAGAGAAAGATGACAACGACGATTTTTTATCAGAGTACATTAGGAAAACTGAACCAAGCTGGACTGGCGTACTACTGCACATGATCGTCACCATGGTGTAGAAACGCGAGGATTATGGATCGTCGGGGAAGCAAAGCGATCAAAGGATCAAATGGTCACGCAAATAAAGATGTACATAATTAAAAGAAACAGGGAGGCATTAAAAAATGCACAAGAGTTACCAGCTGTTTTTCAAGCCGCTGCTGTGAGGACTTTAACAGAACCATCAGCTGGCAAGGCTAGGTAGGCAAGTCAGCCCATCAATCATGTCATTCATGTTGATCAGTCTTGATTATCATGACATCTGATGAACTTAAGCTAATGATCTGAAACATGAAATTGTCAACAAAAGCATATTTTCATGAAAAATTACCATTCTGTTTGAAATATCATGAAATACAAAATTGTTTTCAAAGAAATTTGTACTCGGATTGACTATCTAGGTGATTTAAAAAATGACGAGGACGATTCGGATTATAATCTTGAGTTTGAAGGTTTTGAAGAGGATGAGATCTATAACGATGTTGATGAGTGACTTTGAAGTAAAAAAAAATCTAGTTGCGTTTACTATAATCGTATTCATTGACAGGCAATATAGCGCGTTTAATGCAGGACGCAGTAGGGCGTTTGTTTTGTCCATAAAGAATACGATTAAATTTGGTCGTTAAAATAATTTAGGGAAAGAAACGTGAGAAATAGACAGCTGTTTAAAGTGCACAAAACAAAAATTGATTGCCAATAAATTGATTTTTACCTGTTTCAAAAAACAAGTTGTGTTTACTAGTTGGTCGACCCCCTGGCAATTTTTTTCCAAACTTATAAATCGTTGAAAGGAAAAGAGGGAAAAGAACAAGAATTGATGTAAAAGGATGTGTTTGGATGGTTTGCAGTGTTGCCGTGCTGACGTTTGGAAGTTTGATGTTGTTAGGTTGGTGTTAATAAAGGAAAGAAAAATAAAATGGTTGCCCTGTTGATAGATACGTATTCACTTAATTCGAGGGGTAAAACAATAATTTTGGAATGACTTGCTCGCAAAATTAACAAAATTTGTTCACCTTTCACATTACAGACCTAAGACTAACTTTTGGTGAAATGTATAAAATTTGAAAAGGCAATCCAAAGCCATCCAACACCCCCAAACTTATAATGGTGTTTTCCATTTGAACGCAGCATTATCCTCCAGCCAATGAGGAGACAACCAGTTTGCGCGGGGAACTTGCGGTGTCGTACGAAAGACCGGTTAACCTTTGTGTTGGCGGTACTCACGTGGCAAGCACCGCAGCCCGGCCTCAGTTTCATTTTTGTGTTGTAAGTACGACAGCCGACTCTCTTTGTGTGTGGCATTAGCCGCGTGTTTCTGTTACCTTCTGTGACGATCCGACGACGGCACTTGCCCTAGCCTATCATTTGATTGACATCGGAGTGTGTCACGTCTATGGTCATGTTTTGACGGCGAAATACCACCTTGCTAGACATCAACAAGTCTTGTTTTGACAAAATCGAGCTTGATAACAAACACCTGTGGATCTATCAAAGTAACGCAAAAAGGGGTGGTTTGCTTGCTTTGCTTAGAGGAACAGAATTTATAACTGAAAGATAGATTTTTTTTTTTCATGTTTATCTGTTACAAATAAAGTGCAGACTGCGCCTTTCCCGGGTGAATTATATGCTCTTAAAACATTATTTATTGGATTTTTTTATCCGATATTTTCTAGCCCCTCCCCGGGTTTAAGCCCACCCCTATTTTTGAGTAAAATCTTCCATTTAGGGGGGTGGGCTTATACCCGAGTGGTTACGGTATATAGAAACTAAGAGAAACTGGCAAGCATTGAATCAAATAAAGACGAAAAACAAACGGACCCGAACTCATAAAATTACCCGGTATAGCTCATGAATGCTTACTGAGCCTCATTTATTGAGCAGTGCAAATAAGAAGCACATTCTTATCCATGCTGTTTGATAAATTATTTACCCTGTATAGCTCATTAGGGAGTTAATGTGTTAATTATTGAAATTCTTTTAACAGGAAAAACCATGAGGTATTTGGGGATGTGAGAAACTACTAACGACAGAATTCACAAGACAACTGTAAGTGAAAGAGGCAAAGCCAAAGTCTAATGTTAGCCATACAAAGCATTCAGTAATACACAGGGGGGTAGGACATGCCATCCTAACAGCAACAGTGAATTCAAATCGGCATCAACATCCGGCGCGACCTGAGTGCTAGTCTTTTCAAAGACTTAACGGTAGGAGGCGTTATTACGCATATTGGACAGACTCGACTAAATTAAGACTATATCTGGTCACAAATATTTAAATCTAAATGACAGTTATTGGAATCCACTAACCCCGATGGATTTTAAAGTCAATAATTTATTCCAAATTATCATGATATTACTCAGATTTATTGAACTAAGGTTTAAGAGGTGATTTTGTAATGTCGCTGGGACCGAGATTGCCATAGTACCATGCACGTAGCAGTTCCCCAAATTACCGTTTGGAAATTCCCAATGCCCAAATCGAGCAGGTCGTGTCCTACCCCCTGGTAAGCTCTTATTACTGACAACAGTTAGAAATCAGTTATTGACATCTACGGTGTGTTTATTAAATCAGTGTGAAATGAAAGGCTTTAATATTGACTTAAGCTCCGTTCATACTTTACTGCATTGCAGTGCAGTACTGCAATGCAGCCTACCAAAATTGTTACTGCAATTAAGTGCAGTATGCCCTCAATGCATTGGAGTACTGCAACAAAGTTAAAATTATTTTAACTGGTGATGCATCAAGATGCAGTTGGGTGCAGTACACCCAATTTGAAATGTTTTTACTGCAATCTTTTCAAGTTTACTGCGATGTATGTACTACAATTTGTGACATGCAGTGACCTGGGTTAACCTGCAGTGACCTGGGTTAACCTGCAGTAAATTGATTAAGAGTGAAGTGGAAGTGACAGAACTTTGCAGTAAATTTACTGCACTGCAATTTTACTGCACTGCAATGCTGTGCAGTAGAAGTTTGAATGGACCTTAAGTATGTAAAAATGGCTTATTTACTACCACCAGTTGACCAGCAGGGTTCCCGCTTAGGATTTTAACTTGAAGTCCACTGGACCCCAAAATTTCAAAATGTTCAGAAGTATCTGGTCCAGTGGGATATTTTGTAGTCCGAGATCATTCTTCCAATGTTTACAAATCAGTGCTATTATCAGTCGGTTTCGAAGTACTCCATGAATTCACTGTTACATGTAATTTGGGATGATTGTGTTTTTGTTTTGTATTTGACTCTTTGTTCTGTGAGAATGCCATATAAATGCAAGATAATAATAATTAGCCATCCATCTTCACTTTCTGATGAAATCGTGCAGATGCAATATGAAATATCAAGTCAGTCACAATTTTGGTTGAGAGAATGGTTTAAATTAAGGCTGGGACAATCTAGGCAGTAGGCCTAATGTACCCACCAGACCTTGAATTACCAGGGGCTGAATTCCAGTCATGGTTACCTGAATGTCAACTTTTAAAAGTTAATACATATAAATACAATCTGCTACTACAGTCACATGGCCCAGAGTGTGTATTGAGTCCATCTCAATATGCACCAGTTTTGGGAAATTTAATCTCAATAAAGTATATGAACCCACTAAATTTCTATTCTTACTTTTAGGACACTCATTTTAGCCCACAAAACATAAGTAAATCACCCCCTGGTCACAACCCAGAATGGACATATTGAGAACTCTAATTACCCTGACCATTCAACTTCAGAATCTCTATTCTAACATTTCCCTCTTGGAGCGGCTGTATGAAGCAATTGCACTTAAAAAGACGTAATCAAATGTAGGTCACTCTATTATTGCCTCCTATTTTTTGATTGTTGTATTGTTTTCATAGGTTGTTAATCCAATAAATAGACAAACATGTTGCTAAGAATTGGGTGAAAATAATCTGAAAATCAAATGGGCCATTCTTCGCGTCACGTTTGCGACCAAAAACAGGCGATTTTTTTGTTACTTGCGCCCAGTGATGTTCAATGTGTACCAATCGGTGATTACTTTTTTACAGTATTACTAACCTTCAGTCCAAACCTAACCAAAAAAAATATTTCCACTTGGTAGATAGATTGGTATTTTGTCGTGGTTGCCCCCAAAAAGTTTGGTCAAGTGTGGGACCCTCTGATGGTCACAAACGGGACCAAACGTTATTTTCCCCAATGACAGTTAAAAACCAATCAAGTGAAAGAGATATATTTATTTTTGGTAGGCTTAGACTCAAGGTTATAATAAAGTAAAAAAGTAATAACAGATTGGTTATGGTGACAAACAGCATTGGGTTGAAAGTAAAAAATCGCCGGTTTTTGGTCACCAACGTGAAAGAAGAATGGCCCCAAATAGGTGCTGTTATTTAGCAGAAATTTTTGTATTTGAGGCTTGGAAAACAGTGTGTTAGCCGTCAGAGCTTGTATTATGGTGTCCAATTGGACGTCAATTTTGTCAACTTCATTCTGAATTATTTGCGTCCAGTAAAATTCTGTCTGTTAGAGACGCCAAAATCCTGCCTAAGCGGGAACCCTGTGACCAATGGAATAGTGTTTTACCTGGGCCAAGAGACATCCAGTTTGAGGCAGGATAATAATCTTTCGTCCAATATCCGTAGCAGTTTTGATTCTATGAGCCTGAATGAATTAAAAAATGTAATTTGCTCTTTAAAACTGGTATTCTTATTGTTTGTATAAATTGCATGTTAAATCTAGTGCTTCAGTTATTTCCATTGAATTGTATGTAGCTCCTGGGAGACCAGTACATTTTGTATTTGAAGAGGACAGATAACTGAAAAATAACAAAAGTACTCCTAACCTATAAAAGTATCAAAACCAAGACAACTTTTCTTTCCTATGCAGCTATCTTGAATCCTACAGGAATACCCAACAGTGAGCCAGCTTCCTATGAGTTCAGATGGGGACAGAGGGCAAAGGTCGTCTCCAAAATGAAAAGTCTACATTCATCAGGGAACAGGTTAGGCCGTATTTTATTTTGTAATGCACACAAGTGACGTCTGTATGTCCGTACGTCCGTATGACTCGGTTAACCTTTTTTAAAATTGCTCGGCAGGCTAAACGCTATCCCCGATTTACTTCAAACTGATAGGATGATTAGAGTGAGGTTGCCGCAAGTGTATTGTGTAGCTTCTGGCTGCATTATTGCATATTCATGAATTTTCATAGGTTTTGCTATTTTTCAGAATTTCGTTTAAACTTTGGTGAAATGAATGCTCGCTGGCTAAAGTGAGGCCGATTTACTCATTATATATGTTTTGAGAATCTCCCGTCCTATATTACTATAACACATGCTGGGAAGGAAACCAATTAAAAAAAAAACAACACTTCTCACTTATCTGCGCTCTCTCGAAACTTTGGTGTCCAAATACTTCCACCCAATGTGGATCAATCCCCCGTAACTTTATTGAATTTTAAACGAACGCCCCTCCATCCTAATGCAGTAGTTTAGGTATGTGCACCCTGGTAACGAGACATTATTAAGCCGCATCTGCGTACACGAACCACTGGGAAAACAAGTCTTGGTATTCATTACGGTGGTCCGCCATGTTCGTCGAATAACACGTCATAATGCCGTGTGACGGCCCAGGATTCAGGCATATTATGTACTCCGGAAGTAGCTAGCGTGTGCACAAGAATTCCGGTAATGTCAGGTTAATTTTGCACGATCATGAAGGAAGGTTTGTTTTATTTACTCGCGAGATGGCTAATTCTTCCTGCTGGTTGGAAAGTAGCTTTCAACAATAAATGCCACAACCGGGAGAGTACCGCCGCGCTGTTGGAGTAGATTTTCAGGTCGTTATTAAAGGCATACAGTATGGCCATGGCATGGTACACGAACTGTTGTAACTTCGAGTATTTGGTAGGCAAAGAGCAACTCGCGGAAATCTTGAAGTTTTGAAACAATTTTTTGTTGACGTCCGCCACGATGACGGAGATAATTAACAAACTGGATCTCTATAAAACATGAGATCGGCGATAAATCGTCATCTGAAAAGGTGACGGTGTAGACAGGGGATTGTTATTTTCGACAGAGACAATATTGGCCCAAGTCATGAACTGGCCAAGCTAAAGTTTAAAATGAAATGTGTTGTGTATAGTAATATAGGACACAAGATTCTCAAAACATAATAATGATAAAATTAGATTCTTGTTTTCGCCCATTACCCAAATTTATTGGTCTCGCTATGAGTTGAAAAAATATTGGGCTCGACTGCGTCTCGCCCAATATTTTTTTCAACTCATAGCTTGACCAATAAATTTGGGTATTGGACTTAAAGAATCCAATTTTATACCATTATCATGCTTTGAGGTGTCCGATACACGATAATATCGGATCCTACACATGATAATGATAAAATTGGATGATTTGCGCCCAATATTTATTGGTCTCGCTATGAGTTTTAAAATATTGGGCTCGACTGCGTCTCGCCCAATATTTTTGCAACTCATAGCTCGACCAATAAATTTGGGCTGAATCAATCCAATTTTATTACAAACTTGGTAGCGTGATAGAGTGAGTTGCCACAATATTATGTGTAGCTTTCAGCTACATTTTTTGGATATTCATGAATTTTAAGTGGCTTATTTGTATATTTTCAATCATTTCGGTTAACCCTTTTAGAAATGCTCTACTGGCTAGATGCTATGCCCGATTTACTTCAAACTTGGTAGCGTGATAGTGATGTGTTCGTAGCTTTTGGCTGCTTCATTTGCATATTCATGAATTTTAATTAGCTTATTTGCATATTTTTCAAACTTTTTAAAATGCTCTGCTGACTAAACGCTACATGCCCAATTTGGTGATTTTGTATAACACTTCTCTCCAGTGCATTTGTTCTCTTTCTAATCATCATTGCCAAACTTCATCATAAAGCAAGTGATCGCGCAACCAGGCCACACCTGTGGTTTGAGAACCGTCTTGTTTTTGTCAGCATTTCATGTAAATATCATTTTTTGACAATTCAGCTGATTGGCAAAACCAGAGATGTACCAGAGGAGTAGTCGCTTTTCTGGAAAAAACAAAATTTGAACTGAAGGCAAGGCCAAATTTTAGTGTAGCATCCGGTGAAGCTCCAGGGAATATAATTTTCTTACTAGATTTTAGGGTACAACACTCCCTTTCTAAAAAGAATGGTACTTTAACCTGGTTTTTGATGCAGTTCTACCTATATTATTTAACATTTTGATCTCAGAAATTGAACAAAAAAAGAAAAGTAAAAAGTATTTATGGCCATCATGCAAACCATTTACCTGGAATTTTACTTTAAAAGCCTACAAATAATATGTGGAAATTAGTTGAGATTTGTAAAAAGAGGAGCTGTAATTTAAAGAACTGTTCTGCAGATAGTAATCAGCAGTTGTCTAGTAAAGTGAGGAAATGGAAAATGTTACATAAGGCAAAAGGGAAAAAAGTTGTCTCAGAAAGTATTTGGCAAAAAAATGCTGCGTTGCTGTATAGATTTTTTTCATTGCATTTTGGCCCATTTTTTGTGTTGCATCCAAGTATTGCAGGAGGCACTTGGTAATCCAAATTCTCTATGTGTGTATGTTAGAGTTTCAGTTAACCCTTTTCAAATTGCTAGTGCATGCACACTTTAACTCCAATTGCCACCAAACTCAAGTCATAGGTGAACCATGGAGACTTGCATGGCATGGTAGGGTTAAAGGTCACATACCAAGGTTAAAGGTCATTAGAGGTCAACTTGTGCAGAGACTGCAGGAAAGGTGGATCCCAAAAGCAGGCAACACTAGTGGTTCGAGAACTGCCTTTTATGTTTTGCTGCGGCCAAATTTATTATTTTGCTTACGGACCGAATGCAGCAAATCTTGTTCTATAGTTATGCAGATGGTTTTTGAAGACCCTTGGTCTAACTATAAGGCTTTTACTAGAACTGCAATAAATTGTAGAAGTGTATTACAAGTTTCACAGTCTTAGACTTCAACTATTAAATTTACTAGACAAATATATTCTTGAGATAATTCTTATTTGTTGTCCTTGTTTTGTTTACTGAATACCATTCTTTTCTTCTTCCTCTCTCATTCTATTTCTCCCTCCTTACCCCTATCTATTTCTATCTCTAGATATATCCACCCCCTCTCCTCTCTCTAGATCTCTCTCTATCTCTTTCTCTGCACTCTCACCTCTTCTATCTCTCTGTAGTCCAACTCTATTTGCTGTCCTGGCCTACTTAATTAACCTTAGTTACTACCTATTATGCTAATCAGATATTACTTATGCTTATCAATTTCAACTTATCCTAACTACCCAGGCTCTGGTCTCCACATTTACCCGGACACAACCACCTTTCTACTTGCTCCAATAATTTCTCATCATATTCCTACTTCACTTTTTCTCATCTGCCTTTTTCTCTCTACTTATTCTGTTTAGCTGTATCTCCTCTTCATCTACTCTCTTTCCTTTTCCCACATATACACTACCTCATTCCGGACTCCTACCTCGTTATTTTTCACATGCCAGAGTCCAACAAACAGCATGTTTTACCATTTCAACCAAAACACATACACGATGATGGACTACCTTGCTGCACTTCGGAATTTTTACGACACAAAACTAATATCACCAAATCAAACTCCTTATGTATTAACCCCTATATCATGAACCCATCAAACTTATGATCATCCATACTCACTTAAACACACTGACACACCAACACAAGGATCTTCATTCTTACACCAGATGCCCGTTCTTAACACTTAACAACATCATTACGACTCCTTTCTAAATAGATCCACTTTAACTGCAGCAGCATCCACAAATCACTACGAAGGAAGAAATCACCACAAACTTGAGACTATCTCAATAACACTTTCACCATCTTAGCTTTCACTGACACATGGCTCACAAACACAAAATCTGCACCCCACTTCAGCGGTTACACCTACGTCCCAGGTCCAACTACGGAAGGGAAAAGGGGTGGGGGTTCTGGCCATGTTACATTCAAACCAAATTGAACATCAAGTCATGACATTACACTTGGGCCCGAATCAGACACACGATCATTGAATTAACCATTAGCAACAATAACAAACCGAAAGATGTAATCGTTGGTAAAAACCTAACCAGGCTTCAGAACACACAATCCAACAATTCAAACACTAAGTATGAACAGCTACTTACTAATCTCAGCAAAACTAACAAAAAGATATCTTCCGTGTAGGTGACTATAAAATCAATTTGCCCTAACTACTCTAACAGTCCAGCTATCATGATTTATCAATCACCCACACTTGCTAACGCATACATTCCCCAACATAAATCGGCCCCCAACCAGAAATAACCTTAATACAGCCAAACTTTATTGATAACATTGTCACCAACGCAACCAACATAAATGCAATTCAGGTTCCTCGTCACAGACATCACTGACTCACTTTCCCATATTTATATCCCTCCAAACTAACACCAAACAAGCTCCAAAAATTACTGGTCACAGACGTGACTACAGAGAAACATAACATCCGCAATTTTAATCGTAAACATAGTACTGAAAACCTGGCAACAACACATTTCACCCAAACAGATCCAAACCAGCCTAAAACCATTCATAACAACATACATAACAATTATGAAAACTCTTTTCCATTACAGAAAGCAGGTCCTCAAAAAGCACACCCGCAAACAGCCATGGAAACAAAGGAATTATTAAATCACTTAAACACAAAACACACTTTATAAAACTTACATAGGAAAATCCACACCCACAGGAACACAAAAATATAAACATACAAAAACAAACTCACACATATTATTCGCAAGCAAGAAAACATAAACAAAAACACAGAACAACTTCTTAACAGTCTCAAACATGACTTGACTAAAACCTGGAATTATTAAATCAATTATGGTTAGAAAAAAAACATCATCTAACCAACTTCCAAAGACTTTTACCCACAACAACAAAAGATTACCCGAACCTTACGACATCACCTATTCTTCAAGTTCAACTGTACTAGACTCGGTAAAACTTGGCTAACAAAATTCCATCTCCAAACACTTCATTTCATGCCCATCTTACTAACAGCAGTTCAAAACTCAATCAATTGTCTTTCACACCATTCACAGTCATGAACTGAAAATGCACGAGTTTGCAAGTACGGTAAAATCTGATTAAAAGTGGGCTGGCGCTGTGGTTTGAACCAGGTATGCTAACCAAAACATTCGAAAACACATCATCTCAACTCTTATGTGTACAACAGTCACTCACCTCAGGCATAGTTCCCCTCAATCTAAAATCTGCCAACAGTCATTCCCCTTTCAAAAGTAAAGCTCCTCACGACATCACCCAACTACAGACCATTTCTGTCCTTCTTTTTCAAAAATCTGGGACAAGATTGTACACAATCATCTTTCTAAATAAACATAACATTCTTGTTGATGCACAATGCGGTTTCAGGCCAACAAGCGTTCTATATAGATGGCCCCTTAAAAACAACCAATTTGAATCAAGCACTTAAAACAAAATATCACACCATGGGGAATCTTTCGGACCTCTCCAAGCCTTTGGACACAATTGACCACAATCAGCACTATGGTGTTCGTGGTGTTGCCTTGGACTGGTTCAGGAATTATATCACAGGACCGCCATCAATCTGTATAAGCACCTCAACTCATCACCTACTTGCCCGAATTAAAAGTGGGAGTTCTCAGGGCTCCATACTGGCCCGCTACTTTCATTATCTACATGATGATCTCACAAAATTTTATATAAACTCATACAGAGATTTCTAGCATTATTGGTTTAATTGGCCACGTGACTATGTCAATAGAGTTACCGTCATCTCAATGGTCTACAAAATAACTATTAACGCGTGGATAGTTACTATCACATGCTCTATTTAAACCCGCACGATTTTGTGTTAAACATGCCATGCGGGTACGTAGGAGCGATTAAAACGAAGTCGATGAAGAGCTTGTTAGCAAGTATTTTGTACTTTCATTCCCGTTCGCAACGACTGTACAACGCCATTGCAATGTATGGAACTGTGCCAATCCGAACAGTGACTACCGATGATGAAAAAGTTTCCTTGCCAGACGATAACTGGCGTCAACTGAAGCGACTCCTCGATTTGCGCTAGTTTATTGAATTAGATCTGTGGATTAATTGACGAGGGCCGATATTAAAAAAACACAAAGCGTCAAATAAAATACGCTGTCAAGATTGTCCGACTATGCTGTAGCAACAGGGAGAAGCCTGACTTATTTGAGGTGTTTTGAACGTAATATGTTGGAGAAAGATTGATGTCCAATGTGTCGGTGTTACATGTTGAAATTTTATAAGCGGATTTGAATTAAACTGGAGTCTGGGAACTTTGATTCTTTGAACATTGCCGTGAAACTCTACTTGAATGCCTTGAATGCCTGGAAAATACCACCTCGTAAATTATGGTCTACAAAATGTAAGTACGCTTTTGCTTTCTTTTGAAAATCATAGAATGTCATTCTTTTCATAGGCCCCGGTACTGTAATTCCAGGCCGAGGCTAGATATGCTATAGAATTATTAAATGACCAGAATCTATTCATTGTATGAGTTATATAAAACAAATATTAACTGCCTTGATTGTGTGATGGTAAAAATATGATCCTCGGTGAAAGATGGATTGTTCATGTCACTCGCCTGCGGCTCGTGAATGAACATCCATTTTCACCTTGTGATCCTATTTTACCAATCACACTATAGCAGTGAATATTTGTATAAATATCTAACACACTCAATGTTATCTTATTTGCAGATGACACCAACATCTTCTCAGATCCAAACTTCTTAAACTCTCTTTCGAAACAAAACCACAAACTTACAAAAATCACTGACTTGGTTACCGTGCAAAACAAACTGTTATCTCAACATTATCAAAAACTAACTAAATGATATCTCTAAGCACACATCACAATTCACCAGTATACAGTCACCATTGAAAACCAGCCCATCTCGCAGTTATTACCACACGTTTCTGGGTATCCACAATTGATGATAAATCGCATGGAACCAGCACATCAACTCCTCATCTCCAGGACCTCAACACGCACAGGCACCATTACAGAGCAAGACAACCACCTCCCCTCGACGACCTAAAAAACATTATACAAACACAATTGTTCTGTCCACACCTGACATACTGCAATATTATCTGAGCCTCAAACTTCCTTCTAGACCTCTAAATAGGCACCAGAGTTTTATGCGCGATTGTAAAACGGCAAAATCGCGGCCCGTATTTAAAATGCGCAGGAAAATGCGCGATTTTAAAGTCAAAAATCGCGAAAAAATGCGTTTCATTAGTTTGGCATACTAGTCAGTTACACGAAAAAGTTTTGCAAAAACAATAATCAACTTCCAAAGTTGACATCTATTTCTTACTTTTTCTCGGCTGAAAAATTACCAACAAGCAATCATTATCACCTTGTTATTTTTCACTTCTTATTCCGAATAAAATATTTTGAATCACGATGTAGATGGCCGGCTGCGAGTGGATGAGGCCTTGGATACACCCGAGAATAACTTTACTTTCGCACGTGGGAGTGGGGAATCCCGGCCAACGGGCCTGTTTGGTCGGATGACGTGATCGCCTGACGGGTTTTCAACTCTTGCCCCTGAAGTGTGGGAAGTTGTTGTGTTCTCTCTTCGCATCCCTACCGATTTCCCTTCCGGGAAAATACCTTCCTAACGCGGCCAAGTCCGAATTTGTTAATGTACGCAAGAGTTTAAATTATCCCCATGGAATAAACCAATTATGAACAAAGACCGGATACCGCGCGTTGATAGCCTGGAAATACACCAAATCGTACTAAATTTAATACTGGAAAATAGGTCGGGTCAACCGTGGTCACTAATCAAGGTTAGGGTAGGGTTCTACCGCGTGAGGATTTATCAGAGAAGATCTCTGGATTTATTTATACATTGGACTATATTTTGCACTTATTGAAAGCTTTGTGAGTCATCAATTTTCGCCGAAGTTTGAGCATATAATGATGAATAATCAATTTGTGTTTGTTTATTGGCAAATTAACGTTACCAAAGGTTGTTTTTTTACAAAATCGTGAAAAAATCGCGATGGGACCAAACAAAATTCGTGATAGACACAAAAAATTACGCGATTTTTTTTTTTTTGCGCTGTTTTGCGCTTGATCGCCGCAAAACTTCCGGTGCCTAGACTAACACCAACTCAACACCACTACAAAAAATGGGCATCCGCACGATCCCAAACTCACCTTATTAGAACTCACAACTTAAAAATTATTTCATTTCTCTCAAGACATAAAAATAGCTGACATTAACAAACTCCAAGCCGCACTTGTCATACATGAACTATCCACTATATAATCTACTTCTAACTTTAACAACTATTTCATGACAAACAGGCCAATACACAATTAACACCACTAGACAAAGCTGACCAATACATCTTCATGCCCAAAAACACCAAAGAAAAACACCACATTTATTGACAATGGGGGGCAAAACCTGGAACGAATCTTCGCAATTATCTTAAGTATCCTTCCCGAATCTTTTCTGCATTAAAAAACCCCTCTTCTTACTACTCTTTTCCACCCTAGCCTATCTCCTACTCCTACTCATCTCTCTCTCCGCTCTCTCTCTCACACCACACATCCCCATATCGTCCTCCATCTTTGTTCACTTCCTATGCTTTATCCTGTAGCTACTCTCCTAAATAACGCCCAGCCTCTTTCGTCTGAGCATAATTGTGTTGACCAAAATTTTCCTCATAATCTTCTCGTCTTCTCTTTCTGTTTGATCTGTGTAATCTGTGTTGCTTTATGTTTTCTCGTTTGTATAGTCTATGTACAGTTTTTTGTCTTTAAAGATTCTCATTTTTAGTTACAAAATCGGTCATCGGGATTCAATTTCCCTTAATGTGTGTATCAATTCGTTTGCTTTATACCCCTTTGAAACGCAACCTTTTTTTCACCTGGACCGATTCATGATGTCCACTAGTTATAGATTATATGTTAGCTTATTAGTAAACTACCGTAAGTACGGGCTCCATTAATTATAAGTCTTAGGTCCTAGCGTACTGTTTTCTTTTTCACTGTTCTTATCGACATTATCACATTGTGTCTGCTCCTTTTTGTATATGTAAATTCCTGTAAATTGTATTGCTGAATATAAATATGAATATGATTGAATATGAATAAGATAAGTACAGCAATTGACAATACCAAAAGCTTCATCAGATGGTGGAATTGAAACCACCATTCCCAGTGGGCAATGTGCGACGCTGGAACGTCGAAGAAGTCAAGAGTTTTCGAAAAAATTACACACTATTTTGGCGAAAAATGCAAATCGATTTGACGTTGTCCTTAAAACGTCGAGTCAATTTGCATTTTCGACGCAAGTTTATAAAAACCGTCGACTTGTTTTCGACGTGCAAAACGTCGTTTCGACGTCCTCTAAACGACTATGGCCCGCTGGGATAATACTCAATAGTTTCATCTCATTTATTTCCTGTAGTACACGGTATGGACCCCAGCTATGGTGTCCACAGGGACAACGGGGCTTGTGCAGGCAGAAGGCATAACACACACAAGTGGATCAGGGAGATGTTGAAAATGTGTCTGGACTGAAGGGATCACAGGGTGCTGAAACATTCTGAATGCTTTGGGGATATCCCTATCATTTTGGGCATCCCTAACACTTTCGTGGACATTCCAAACAATAGAAAAGACAGGAGGTGTCCTCATCTGTTTGGACATTGAATAAAGCATTAACGACTTAAATGTAATTGCGTGGGTGCATCCGTATATAGTGTTGTCAGTGCACTGTATGGCCAAACACCAAGGACTTTCTTAAATGTTGGGGGACAACCCATAACATTGCGGGTCATCTCAAATGCTTTGGGAACATCTGTAACACTTCAAAGATTTTTCGTAAATACTTTATTTCAATTGATTTTCTGGCTTCATATACATATCCGCTCTTTTGGGAGGTGGGTTCACCTTCAGTTTTTGGATAGTAAGGAGACTACTTAAAGGTCCCAGGGGAAATGCAATAGAATTGATGTAGTTTTTGTCAAGTCTGCAAGGAGGGGCCAGAAAGCCATTCAATATGGGGCGTTGGTTGATGGACATCATTGTGAGGGCTATTGATTTTTAGAGAGTAATAGAAAAGTCCAGCGTGACTGAGTGTGAATCTATTCATGCACTGACTGAAAATCAATGTTTCCTCATGATGTCACTGGTAGTTGTATTCTTTTTTCTGGCCCAGTTTATTGGAATGGAATGTTCCACAAAGATTGGAGTAGGTTTATCATTCATTTCCTGGGACATTATTAAAGGCTGACTCAGAGATTTTGAAATATAATTTGTGTGTGCTATTATAAAAATAGTCAACGAGAACTCAAGATAATCAAATATAGAGCTCATTCCAAAATTTGAGATGAACGGATTTGGTTTTGATTTTGTAGTAAAAATTTACGGGTAGTACAGCAGTCCAAGGTAGTGTTATACAAAATTCCAGATCGGAAGAAAGTTGGTATAAAGTTTAGATTTGTATATGAAGGACATTATTTGAGGCTTAGCTATTTCAACAGTGGATTAACGTGTGGACAAACATATGACAGCAGGAAAACCGATTTGTAGATTGAGGGTTGCCTCATTGGAAAATCGAGTAAGCTTAATTTCAATTCATTGTCTTTATTTTTTGGTAATCTAGGGAGCAAGTCATCTTAGCTTGCTCATAAAGCTAGCAGGCATGAATTTTCTGCAGACCAATTTCCAGAATTTAAAGGGGCGTTTCGTGAACCACAGCCTAGTCACCGACTCGCCTCAAAAAAGTGAGATTTTATAACAGCCTGAACAGTGGCTATGTAAGTATCGTATGTGTGCTTAATCTTATCTGTATTCGATGGCCTCTTGAAGACAAATTATTAATTTTGTATTTTATGTCCGTAAACGGACAGAAATTATAACAACAATGGCCTATGGGCAGCGTGATACAAAACTTTGCATAGATACACTTCAAAACGCCTTGTCGGAATCAAAGGGGAGAATTTGGAAATAACCCTTTTTTCAGGGAAATATAGCTGAACCATAAATCCAAATATGAAGCGACATGGTCGCCTGGGATATGATGAAAGGTACCTTTAAATTGGTTGTGTACTATGTTCAAAATAAGTTTAATGAGAAAAGGGTGGGGAAGACTTGAAAAATGTAAACTGTAAACAGATCTTACGACCTTGGTAGTCACCCATTGAATGCCCCAAAGCAAAGGTAATGTGGGGCTTCAATTTTCTGATTAGTTAAATCAATGAAGTAACTTTAAACAGAGTACCCTTTACAGATACCCTGTAATGACTTGTGCATGTGGCTCAAAATTGCGCTATGTTCGAGGGTTTTTAGATCAATCAAAGTGACGGTTACATCAAACTGTACCTAATGTCGGTTTCAAATATGTGGCTTATTTTTCCAAATAGATAATCTACAAATATAGGGAGCTCACAGGGGGGGTTAGGAGTGCCCAACCTAACAGCAACAGAACGACCATAAATTCCGGCGTTAATCCGAGGTATAGGTATTATTCAAAGACAACTTAACGGTAGGAGGGCGCTTTACGCATATCAACCGTCAACACACAGACTTGATCAAGGCTAGGCCTGGTCAAAATAGAAATCTAACATCCCGTATTGTCCCCGCCGAACGAGTTCGTAACGGGGACTATAAAATGAGCAGCGTCCGTCCGTTCGTCCGTCCGTTCCGTCCTTGATAAAAATGTTAACCCACGTTGTAAACGATTTATCTGGAGTTTTATGTAAGGAAGGGCGACAATGAGTAACTTGTTGGAAAGAACGGGGGGTGAGGTTCTTGACCTCAATTCATTGGGCGTAAAATATCTAATTAGTATCTAATTTGCATAATTATTAAAAGTTCCCTGCAAAGGGGGCCTGGTTTTACAAAGTTTTCTGGAGTTTCCCGTAAGGCATATAATGATGTAACTTGTGGAGAAGCGGGCTGAAGAGTTTTCGCCCTGATGAAGTTTTCGACCTTATTAGAGTTGGGGCGTATTTTTCGGGCAAATTGATATGCCAATGAGCTAATAATATGCAAAAATCAGCGTACTTGTTATATTTTTGACACTGATACATTGGACTAAAAATTCCTACGCTGCATGAAAGCATATCATGGGCACATCTTTATTGTAATTTGAAAGTATGTCATATTTGCGTGCTTAGGTATGCAAATGAAGCTAATTAAATCTGGGTAATTGTTTATGTATCTCTGAAACGGTACATCGGATAGGCAAAATTCCTTCTCTACATGAGACTACATGCCATAGGGAGGGGGTGGGGTGTTGTGTGGGATGGGTTAGGTATTGCAGAGTGTTTGGTGAGCGGGTGGGGTGGGGTGGGTGTTGCAGAGTTTGGGGATGGGGGATGGTGGTTGCAGAGTTGGGGTGGTGGGGGAGTAATGGGGTGTTGGGGAGGGGGGTGGTTGTTGTAGGGTGTTTGGGGGAGTGGGTTGTTGGTGTTGTCCAGAGTGTTGGGTAGGGGGGGTAGGGTGTTTGCCGAGTTGTGGGGTGTTGGGTAGGGGGGTGGGTGTTGCAGGTTTGGTGGTTGCCGGGTGTTGAGCCTTGAGGGTGGATGTTGCGGGGTGTTGGGAGGGGTGGGATTTTTGGCAAGGGTGTGTGGATGAATGGAGTTGCTGGGTTTTTTGTTGGGGAGGGGGTGGGGGTGTTGTATTGGCCATTTACGTCATGTTAGGTGATCGCGAACATTCGGCGGGACATATTTTACGCATCGCGTAAATACGAGGTTTCGCCTTGTTGAAAATTTTGCACTGTTTTGTTTTGCAGCGAGGTTTAATCCACTAACCCTCGGGATTTTGACATTTAATAATTTTTTCTTCTTCTTACATTTCATATCTTACCCGGATCTTTGAACAAGGTTTAGAACTGATTTTTAATGCCACTGAGACCGAGACTGCCATAGTAAAATGTACGTACACTATCCCCAAATTAAACCGTTTGGAAATCCCCAATGGCCGAATCAAGCAGATCGTGTCCTACCCCCCCCCCCCCACTTTTTTTTTTTATAACACACACCTGAAGGGGTGGATAAAATAACACCCTCAATTTTTCGTATGAACATTCATTCCTATTTTTTGGTACCTACAAGATATCTTAGAGATTTTCTTCTTTCCATTGGTATACTCAACATTCCAATATGCTTGATGTCACCATGTCGTCTTAAGGAAAGTTAAAACACTTGAGTGTTATAGGGTGGGAAAGTTGATATTTCTTGGCAATTTTTTAGGACTAAAAAAAATCATTATGGGCCTAAAGGCTTAATGTATATAAAACTAGCCATTTCCCATCAGTAAGCCAAAACTTTGGCCGCATGAAATTGGATATTACTAACTTTTATGGAGAAAAGGGAATTTTCCCCTTTTTGATACTGTCTAATGGAAATGCCGGTTTATTCTGACATGGCAAACTTTATTGACGTCATTCTGACGTAATGACAGGCATTTTGTAGAATCAGAACAGAGGACATAGCTCTTCATTAGTAACAAATCCAATGTCTGTGATATTCATTGTATATTAGGGTGTTGCCCATGGCGTACCATCAAATATGGGGGGGGGGGGGCAGGAGTTTCCCCCTTGTTTACGCCACTGTGTTGCTACTAATCTGGGGGGTGTCACGCTCCCCATCCAGCACTTTCAACCATATCCACGTGTGCTGTTGGTTGTCCTCGTCCGAACGAGTTCGGACGGGGTCTATGAGAAATGAGCAGCGTTCGTTGCCGTCCGTCCTGATGAAATGTTCAACCATGTTGTACACATTTATCTGGAAGGCGATACTGAAACTTGGTGGTGGAAGGAAGCGGGCTGAGAGTTCTCCAACCTGATTTAGATTTTGGGTTGTATTTTGGGGGCAAATTGAGTATAGCAAATGAGCTAATTAAGTCAACACTCATCGTAATTGCTATATTTTTTTCAAACGGTACATTGGATACTCAAAATTCCCCTGCGCTGCATGAAAGAATATCATGGGCCACATCTTTTGCAATATGAAAGTATGTGATATACCGTGTTGTTCTAATAACGCCCTGCTCTAAAAACGCCCCTGCTCTAATTAAATGCCCCTGCTCTAATCAACGCCCCTGCTCTAATAAACGCCCCCTACGATTTTTTGATCACAAATTCAAGAAAATGATTAAGCTTACCTAAATCACAATGATTTAATGGCTGGGACTGTCGTAATCTGTATCATCAATCATAAAAAAAAAAAGAAAAATCGTTGTGTTGCCCAATTTGTAAGTTTAATTAGTATGGAACTTTTGACCTCGGATGGCAAAACCAGCATCCCCCCTGCTCGTTCTTTTGTATTTGGTAATCAGCAAAATAAGCCTTGTGGTACTGTAATTTTTTTCACAGCTTTATTTTTTTAACTTTCCATTTTTGACTCTAATAAACGCCTCCTTTTGAAAAATTGCACCGCCCCCGGGCATTTTATTAGGAACAATACGTATACGGTGCAGGGGTGGGGTGTTGCAGAGTGTTTTGGGAGGAGTGGGGTGTTGGTAATGGGGGGGTGGGGTGTTTGGGAGTTGTTGGTCTGTTTGGGAGGGGGTGGGTGTTGGGGTGTTGGGGGGAGGGGTGGGGTTTTGCGTGGTATTTGGGGAGGGTGTGGGTGTGTTGTTAGTTGTGGGTGCCAGCTATACGGCAGGGAACACTTATAGCAATCCGTTGTGCGTGTGTATGTGTGGATGTGTGTGTGATGTGTGTGTTCACAAAATGTTAAGTTTTTTTTTAAATTGACCTCAATTGAAAAGTTAACTTCAATTGGAACCAAACTGTTCTGTCATAGTGCACAATGGGATCCGTCCCATATTTGATGAGGTCACGGGCTGTTGAAGGTCAAAGGTCAGTGAGGTCAAGTGAAAATAGGGCCTAAAATGAAAATGTCATCTAAATTGAAACTTGAAGTTCAATTTGGAACCACCTTTGTCATAGGTGGACCATGCTATCCCTCATTGTTGATGAGATCAAAGGTACATGCCATGGTCAAAAGGGTCATTTGGCGGGCCCACAGCTTATAATTCTTTGAATATAGCGAGCGCAGAAGCCAGAACGCGAAATTATAGTTGCATTTATTTCATTTAGTGACCGCGACATTCGGCGGGCATATTATTACGCACGCGTAAATACGAGTTCGCCCTGTTTTTTAACATTAAAGGAGTGTAAAATGTCAATATCGCAATTACAATAAATACTATTGGCACTAGAAAAATGGTTTAGTAGGGCACAAAAGGTCCCTTTCAGTAGAGAAGGGTTTAATAAGTAACCTTTTCATTCATGGTTCCCTGCAATTATAATATGCTGTCCATCAATCATGCCAACCTATTATTTTAAGTTTTGGAACCCTGCATCAGTAATTTGGTGAATTGATTCATTTTGAAATATTGACCCCATTAATAAGGGGTGGGCAAGTAAGAACTTTTTTACAAATCTTTTTTATAAAACGAGCATTCTATGGCCATTTTGGCTCCTGAAATTGAAGCTAGCAAGCTTTTTCACTCAATTTTAGGGTTCAGTGAGTGGTAAAGTTTTGTACATGGAAGCCCATACGGGCTTTTTCTGGCTACTTTTGGAAAAACCAAAAAACAAACATGATCGTTCATCCTGGATTTTTGCTTAGAAACTCACCAATAGATGCTTTTATAGTGTGTGAGGCAAAAATTGTTACAGAAAAAATGAGCAAATTATTCTCAATGGCAGAAAATATATTTTTCCAAAACTCTCTTCAAATGAGGCAAAGCAATGCACAGAACCACGAAAACAAAACCACTAGTTTGTTGGAGTGAAAATTGAAGGAGTCTTTGTTTGTTAAGGTCAAGTCCTTTGCACCAGTTTCATAACTTGTCTTGTACTGTGAATGGTTTCTGGGTTTTTCATCATATCAGCGTGCAGGTGTGGGACCTATTATTAACAAATATATACAGACACTCATTGTGTGGTAAAGGGGTGTATTTTCCGTTTTCTATAATCATTTAAACAAGTAGGTGAAAGTTGTAGCTGAGCTAATGAGTGATTTACACGCCTCTGCAAGGTAAGCACACTTCTTTAGTCTACACAATCATGAACTTGATTTTGGAACTATGGTGTTACAAAGGGAGGCAATATACCCAGCACATGTTCCATAGTGTCATTATTTTGTATGTGGCAAATATGGCAAATAATTTCACACTTCAAATCGCATTGACTACTAGTCAATGACAAAACGTAAAATCGCATGAACCAACCCAAAAGTTATCTTCATGAAAAGCTTGCCAAATTCTTTTCGGAACCAAAAAGGGCCAGAGAATCCACATCGTTTAAAAAAAAATAGTTGTCACTTGCCCAAGCCCCGAATGTAAAGCAGACCCCACCTCATGCATTTTATGTACCCTTTTGCAGGGGATTAACAAGAACATAGCAACTCTTGCATACGAAAAATTAATTTTTCATTTAATTAAACACTTGAACCGCGTATGATGCTAATGATTACTTTTAATTACAAATGTGTTTATTTGCTCTTTGAACATATGTAAATAAGAGAACATGTTATTATGTACAGTCTTACATCGCCTTTGTTATGTATACATATTTAAGTCGTTTTTACTTTACACAATAGTATGTGTAAGGCTTGCTTCAACTCAAGGAGCAATCAAAATGAAAGATAATGAAATTTTTTTTTTTTTTTTTTTTTTTATCAACCTTAAAAAAGTTCTTACCCAACTTGATTTGTATAAACCCATTTGCAGTTGTTTTATCCAACATTTAGAGTAAAACAAAAATCTTTAAATTTGAATCCTTACATTCATTCAGAAATGTTAAGTAGGTTATTAAAAATCTTACAAAAGATGATCCTGATTTCCATCAAAGCTGAAACTGTTATTTGGAACCCCAGGCCTGATATGCACCTATGCAATCCTTGCTAGCTCAGTAGTTAAGCGTGAAGGGAGTTTTTTCTGTCCCGCAACTAGGACCCCCATCTTTTGACTCGTCTCATAGGGCAGCTATTCACTACTTTCATTTTCAATGCTCCCTCAAAAATTATAGCATAGTAATTAAAAGTTTCCCTGCCTAGGGAGGAATTCAAACTCACGCCCTTTGGATTACAAGACTGCGCCTATAGTTAGACGTAATCTTAGACAGCAGTTTCTTTTGGAATAATCTGCTGGTAGAGCATCCAGCTGGTTATCAGCTCTGGGTTCAAATCCACTGGAAACCAATTCTTTCTTGGCACACCAAACCAGGGGGTTACCCTTCACCTCATCTGAATAATCTGCTGTTTAAATGGCAGTACTGTAATTATCTGGAGTAATAAAACATGATTAAACTAAATGTGCTTCAGAAATTTTTCTGATGCATCCCATTGATGGGTGCATCTCTGTGCCGATCACATTTAGGTCACGACTCATCTTACAAATTGAATTATAAGAAAAATAAGAGAAGTGCATATTTTTCAAATAGTTTAAAATCTGTCACAGTTTGTGAATGGGGTAACGTTGACATGAGGTTCACTAAACCCAAGTACATTTAACCAATTATCATGAAAATTTGTGCATAAATGTGGAAAAAAAACGGTCAATTGGGGGTTTTACATTTGGTCAACATTTTCCTGCCGACAGACACACACTACCAAGACACAAGCCCCCCGCAAGATTGGTCCTAGAACCCAGTTCGGACGGATCAGTCTGTGTTGTCATAAGCTCCATATGGTTATCATGTCCATGGTTTCAAATCCAGGGTCAGGGAAACAAAATTCTTTCATTTTCCTTGGTCCACCAAACCCTTTTACCAATCTGAATAATCTGCTGTTTTAATGGCAGTACTGTATATCATTCAATTAATCTGAGTAACTAACACATGGTTAACTCAATTAATCAAAAGTGGTTTTGAAGAACAAGTGGCTTCCAGCAATTCAAAGGTACATCTGTGGCTGAATTCACATTTTCAGATAAAGAGTAGGCCATTAACCTTGTATAAAATTTAGCAGGGATGTGACGAGAGCTTTAACATAGAATTCAAGGTGATTATGACATTGACCTGCACCAGATGTGTTACTACTTAAGGTCCTCTAGCAAGATCATGAAAATTGGACCATGGGATCGGGCAGTACAACAACTTGTCGAGATCACTGATGCTAACAACGGAATCTGCTATGGCAGAATCCCCAGTCTGCTATAGTTGCCAGGGGATAAAAACAAAATAGATCATACTGCCTCTTAAACTCTTGGGATCCATAAAGCAACTCTCCCCATTATGCAAAAAAAAGAAGTTCCTCTGTAGGGAAAAGGCTAATTTTGGACTCTAAATTGCACAAAAGTCATATTAAAAGTCTATTTAATAGTCATATTTCTTAAAAGGCTCGTGGATCTGAAAACCCTTGTACAGCTAACCCTGGTACTGTATCTCCCATTGTGGTTGTTATGCTCTGTTCAAGTGAGTTTTTGAGGGTGACCACTCTGCGCGTGGGGTTTTCACCCAAAAATGCCCATGCTGACCTTGGAATTGCGCATTTTAGCCGACAAATAAAAAGGTAGCAAATTGAAATGCTAGAGCAAACTACAGATTCGCGTCATAACACAACCCTTGAACATGAGAACGAACAGAGTATAGTATACTTTGTACCAGGGTGCAAAATAACCGAAGCATTCCGTCGTTGCCCCTATCAGTTGCCTTGATGCCTTAAAGTTATCCTATTGTTTTGCTATTCTTTTACAGGTAATTGCCTTCTAAATTGATGTGCCCTTCAATACCTGCCTTGAAATGGGGGTGCCCTTCAAATACTTACCCTGCTTTGTACTACTAAGTACATTAAACAGCCAGCTTCAGAGTACCTTGAAAGTATCTGTGACGTAGCCACCTGCACGGGGTACAATCCATAGTCTGCATAGGTAGGGTAGTCATCAACCTGGGTCACATGCGTATTAAAACAAAATCAGCCCATTTTAACATATCAGAGGTCCCCGCACCCTCCAGGCGGGTTAGGCCCCGTCTTGTATATAATGGATCAAGAGGGTACCCTTAAGAGAGGGGCTTTAGTGAGAAATTGCTGGGTGTATAACTGGTTTTGGTTCATTCATTCCACCTACTGCATGAAATGTTCTATAAGAGGATAAAGGATTACACGGATTGGTAAGGCTTTCTCCATAAAAGAGTCTGTACTCTAGTTAAACCATGCATATCTTACCCCAAGACACACGGTTCACCCCAACTCTGAATCATTAGGGTCCTGTACTTATATGCATTACTTGTGATATGGCAGTAGTAGTGTTACCCTATGTCTGGCGGACATTTAAATACATGTCGCACCTTGTCTTGTTTAAAATACAGGGTGTCTCAAAGGATTTAGTTTTAACAAAAAAATAAAATATACAATGTGTATTCATATTTTAAAATAGCAATAGGGGGCATAGCCAGCAGGGTTGGTGGTGGTGGAAGAGTGCCCTTCAGAAAAATGTTGCGAGGCAAATCGGTGAGGAAAATGCCTTATTAATATTACCGGTAAATCTACCTTTTTGTACTCCTTTGCCCTTGACCGGGACAAATTTTTTTTTTTTTTGTGGCCACAGTAAGACTGGAAGGGCCAATAGCGCAGTGTTATGTGGGGGATGGAAATGTTGCTACCAAAAAGGTCAATCAAAGGTAAAGCTAGTGAGCCCACGCATTTATTCTTTGAATATAGAGCGAGCTAAAGAAAAATTTATAGTTTGCTGCGATCGGACATTTTTTTAGGCGACAGCAGTTTCCGTAATCTGACCATCTGACCCACTTATAAATTTGGAACCCTCAACTGAATAAAACCTGGCTTATCCATTAGGGTTTCCGAATCATAAGTGTATCAGACAAAAACGTTCAATGGGTTAGTTTAAGGAACTCCCCATTGTTAGCATTTTACAATAAACTTGCCCTTGTGAATTGACCGGGCTGGCTTATAGCCGGACTAAATGCAAACAAAATTATAATGTTATTCAGTGCATCAAATATTGTAGTTCATACCGATAACTAGACTACCTCAACCGATCCGCCAAATGGTGTGTGTACCGTATTCGACCTGTTTAGCGCCCGGGTGCTTAAGAGGACAGGAGGAGATTTCCAGAAAGAAGCGCCCACTTTTCTCGAACCTAGGTTTCTTACATATTGGAATGATTACCATGTTTTAGATCACACCTGAAGGAATAAGTTGAATACGCCATCTTTATGTAATAGATGCTGAATTTAGTAGTTATGTTCAGGCACGACAGCAACGTCAAAGCATGGTTTTTATTGGGAACGGTTACGATAGCAGGAAAGTTAAACAAACCAAGGTTTGCGGTTTTCCTTGCACCGTTTGTCAATAAACTTCCAAACGTTCTCGGCAGTGGTCTACAACCGATCCAGTGAAATTCGAGAAAATTCATATCTAAACATATCTTAGTCACTTAAGTCAGGCTTTTCAGGGGGCGCTGATAGAAGTTGAAATTCCCTCCACTTTCTTCTCTCTATTCCCTTCTCTTTCACTTTTTTTCTCTATTTCCCTTCTCCTTCCCTTTTCTTCTATTTCCCTTTTCCATCCCCTTTTCTTCGTTTCTGTCCTTTCTTTTTCTCCATCTTTTCCCCTTCTCAATCGGCCCCTTTTTCCCCTTTCCGTAACCCATTTTAGTTGTCCGGGGCGCAGTCTGCCCCCCCCCCCCCTTTTCCCCCCCCTGATGGTACGGCCACTGGTTTAAAACAAGGAGCGTTGGCTACGTAGCATAATGAAAGCAGTTTTTGTTTGCAGATCCATTGGAGAAAAGTGCTACAAAAAATCATTCAAGTGAGTGCTAAAGCAATGCAAAACGCTTTACAACATGGTTATGAAATGGTGCAAAATAGCCAAAAACTGTTAGGGGGTTAGGATTAGTATCAAGGTGTCTATGGGAAAATGGAAGCAAAAATTGAAATATCTCAAAAATGAATTGTTGGAAAAATTAAAATCGGCCTAATGTTTGGTCACCAATACCAACATTTCAACCACTTTTCAACAAAAATGTCTAGACAAAACCATAGCCGATAATCCATCTTCGGGTATAAATAGTAAAAATGGATCCATTTTTTTTTATTTGGGATTAAAACAGGAAATATCAGAGTGAGACACATCATAGACCTGTGGCCCAATCAAATTTTCCCCCTTAGTTATTTTTGTCATATGGGGTATAATTAGCTTATTTGACATTATTTATATATTATATCATGTTAATTGATTGGTTGAAAGTGCAATCACATGACAACAAATACTTCAACTATTCGCGAGAAAGAGGAGAAAGAGAGATCAGAGGGAATTAGACGCCTATTTCCCCCTGTCTCAATACGCGTGTTACCAGTTTCCTTTATCAGTCTTTCGCTATGATCACTACGACCTGTGACGTTAACATGATAATGCCACAGACCCCATCTTTTTTATTTATCACGTATGTGCACGTTCCTATTAGTGCTCCAAATGGAAATTGAGCAGGGGATTGATGCCTAATTACCTTTTGATCAAAATGGTGTGGCCTTTTGCATAACACGGTGAAAAAATTTCGCACCTCAGCGATTTTGTCTGAAAGAAGATCAACTACGCATTCAGTGAGAGGGAACGGATATTAAAGACTATAAAAAAACTAAGTACTGTTTGTCCGTTGTTGCGAGGAGTTTTGTAAGGAAATCATTGCCATTCATGATTCCAGTGATGTCAACACTCATACCATGAATAAGGCGATGCACGGAAACTGAAGGATGAGCTGTATAGACAAAAATTATATGCAGTTAATTTGTACGGATTCAGGAGTCAATATACTGAAAGAAAGGTATTATATTGTAAGTGAGTGACCTGTCCTTGGTCTTAGATGGTTCAAGAAGAAAATCAAAGAGGTTTCGTGTTAAATGCTTGTGTTAAGTATGTTTTTGGTCTGGTGTTCATGTGTTGTCACCATTTGATTGCTTTGCTTTTTTTTTTTGTAATGTTTCCTTATTTTAGGTTAAGATAATTGTATTTTGTACATAGTTAATGATGTACCCACGGCCCCAGGAAGAACAACTTTCTTATGATGGGCCTACCGTGGTGTGTGAAATAAAGTTGAAATTAAATGAAATGAAATCAGCTCAAAATCAGACATGGCATGGCCCTAGCTTAGGCTACAGGTGCCTAGCCTTAGTAGGGACTCAGCTGCCCTTTAACCCATCAAGGACAAAAAAATATATTCTGAAGGATATAAATAACATTATTTAGGATGTTATTCCGGGATCCTGGTGGAATCTATGGGCCCCTCGGTGGACTGGCGGGCATCTGATTACTATTAAAATAGTACCTCACGCCTCCAGTTCACCTAGGGGCCCACAGATCCACAAAGATCCCTCATGATCATGAAATATTTGTATAATCCCAACAGCTTGAAGAAATCAGCCCCCCACTTTGCAGAAAAATTGTTGCAATTCTCAAAGTTTACCCCAGGATGAATTTTATGCATTTTAAGATTATCTTATTGTGTTAAAAGATAATTATATAGCAAAACCCATACCTTTTTTAAACCCATTTCCACACCCAAGTGTTTGAACAAAAAAAAAACAACAAAAAAAACAAATTGATATCTTTTATTACTGTTTTCTATAATTCGATTTTGATTTTCGTGCAATTTTAGCTCCATACATCTATTATCTATAATGACAACATCTGATTAAAATATTTCTTTATAAAAAAGGAGAAATACAAAATTAATAACTGATAAAGGCCACCAATCTTGTTTCGAAAATGTAGTCATTTAAAAAAAAATTAAGTGTTGTGTATACATGTATAATTTTGTAGCCCTAACACACCACATGTAATTCAGAAAAAAACCTAAATACCACCAAATACTGCAGTCATTGGACTGTCAACCTCCAATACCCACCAAAAAATACCACAGGAGGAATTTCATGGCACTGATGGTCTGTTGCAAACGTATGGGCAGGGCAGTGGCGTTAATTTCTTTGACATCCGGGAGGGATGGGGTTGATGAAAATTTATGAATGAAACGGTTGCTCACAAGATCCGTTACTAAACACATGTGCGTGTGAAGCGTGCTAAAAATGTAAATGTAATTAGAACAAAATGCAGTGTTTGAAGCACGGGGAAAGTTAACCATTTGTAAACTGTTATGGTAAAAGATGAAGGGACATCAACATTGGGGGGGGGGGTATTGGTCATATTGGCATATGACCATCCCATCATCAAAATATGGGGTATACGACCCATCCCCTAAAAGTTAATTAACAAACCATATCAAGCAGTGGGTTAGCTGGGGTATGGTTGCCCTCTTCCCAATTCCCAAAGACATACCACATGATGACACAAGAAAACCCCAGACGAAGAATTGCACAATACCATGTTTGGTAGGTTCGAAAATGTCATTTACAATCTCCCAACTTTCAACCATTTCTTTTTCAATGTGGAAGTGTGTGAAAATTGATTTCCACCACTTGGCGAGGATGTGAGAGGATGAAAATCAATCGGGAATTTGGGCCTGATTGTCAAATCGGTGCCCTCAAGATAACCGGGAAAGTGCCCCCCTTGACACCCTTATGCTATGCCAATATTAGGAAATCATGGAAATGCCTTTAATAATAAAGTGTTTTGGTCCACTAACATAATTGATTATAGAACACATGTATAAAATTTAAACTAGCTGCAGCAGCGGAAAACAGGCAGTGCACAGAAGACTTCTACAAACACATGACATGCGGAATTGGGCATCGCCAAGTTAAAATTTTCATCTTAATTTTTTTTTTTTTTTTTTTTTTTTTTTTTTAACAAAAACAATAATTAAAAAACCACACAATTTAAAGGGGGACAACCTGATTAAGTATATAAAGTTGTCATTTTGATAGAATGGCCTTCACCCCAAAAACTCCACTGTAAAGTTTTGCGCCGATATTTCAACCCTGTTTTGATGTGAAAGGCTATAAACGTGGTTTTATAATCCAATGAGTACTGTGTAAAGTTAATATTGGTCAACCAAAAGGTTGGCACAATTTGCCTCAGAAACATCCAAAGCTCAACAGTCCTTCAGCCCTCCTAAGGAAAGTGGGACCTTAGCTGTTTGACCAAATGACCAGTTGATGACCACGAAATGGGCCCAAGTGTTGGCTCTGGTGTTGTGTGTGGGTGTTTCTTGGATAGCATTTTTAAACCCACCGGAAGGAGGATTGTTGATTTCATTCATGCAGGCTGCTGCATTGGAATTAATCCAGGATGTTAGTCCTCATTTTTTTGCCTGTTCACACTATTAACAACATGAGAATTTGCCTTAAGACAAAACTCATTGTTAACGGAATAAGTAAAATGTGCATTTAAACAAGATACCCCCCCCCCCACTCAAATCAGCCCATTAACCATGAATACACCAATATTGTTTCCTCTTGGAGTTCTGAAGCATCAGGGCTATCCTGACAGTCGTTAGACAGTGTGCGCATCTAATACCCCATGCGGCCTGTCAAATACAGGAATCTTATTACTTTTGCAAACTCAAAGCTTGTGACAATTTAAAGTACAAGCAATAAAGCCACATTTTTTAACATAGCACCCCCAATTTTAAATTTCGAGATTTTTCGCACAGATGTTTGTAATTGTCTCACAAACATACTTGTAAAGAGTAATGCTAAAAATGTGCGTGGTTTTTTTGTTGTAGTATAAAAGAAGGGATTGTAATTAGATTCTGGATCCCCGATCCAAACAACAGCAGCGCTTGGAACGTGAAAATTTATGTCTGTCCATTATGAAATAGCACAATCTCACAAAAATGATCCTAATTTGACTTGCGTGAACCAACGGAAGGCTGACACGTACATGGCGCCACTTCCCAGACTATTCCATATAATGACAGTTTCGCGGGGCGGTCGGTTAATTTATTATCGGGACCCTATTAATTCTTCTATTTTAAAAAAATTCCTTTGTTATCATCAACATAGCCACAATTACCAAATCAACTGTGCCACAATCTCAAAAATTGGGGCGCTCTTCTAAGAAATGGGCAGCTATTATGCTTGAAATTGTTGACAGCACCAAGGAATCAGGAGCAACTTTGCCCGATTAGATCCATGGGGACACCACCATCATCACCACAGGTACAATGTAATAAAAATGTAGATCTGTGTTTGTGTTAGTGTTACCTACAAATATTTGTAAATGCACAAATGCATAAACCATATTAAAACCTATCATATTATACCATAGAAACTGATAATCTATAAAAAACACAATATTACTTATATTTGTCTATAGGATTGTTAATATTAAGGTGGTCTACTTGTTGTGGGGCCACCTTAACTTCACTTAGTATTTTCTACCCACAAATTAAAGGGAATAACATATTTGAACAATATGCAAATGAGCTCATTAATATGCCATGTATCTCATCAATAGTTTGCATAGGTAATACTTGTGTCCAACACTCCCACATTACCAAGTGCCATCAAAATCAGAGTTGCAGTCTGTCCAAGATTCACTTTTTGTTAAAATGTAAAATTGTTGACGAGGCACATACATACATCATCATACATACATACACCCAACAGTGTATCAACCTGAATGCCAAGTGTGCCTTCCAGCTATCTGGCAGCCCACAAAAGTAGTCATAATATCATGAAATGAAAAACAAAATAGGCTCAGTGCCTACCAGAGCCACAAAACAAAAAGCCCCCACTTTGGCCAAATTTAGCACGGGCTAAATTTTGGGAAGGAGGAAATCCTTTGCAAAATCTCCCTAAAAAATCCAGGCTACAGGCATGCTTCAGAGTTACTGGGAACCCTATTTTTAGGAATTCAGTCATGTAAGTGTAAATTAAACATGCTGGTCCAATCTTGGCAAAAATTAAACCTTTTTAACTTTTTAATATCTGATACTGCGCTTGTACACTCCCTCCTACGTGGGGCATTATAACATAATCAGTTGGAACACGGAAGGCATCTGCATTCACAAATCTGCTTTATCAAAACATTTCATATTTCTTCTTTTTTATTTTGATCATACTTTCTCACTCTTTGGCTCAGACTCTGTCCTTTTTTGATCCTCAATCTCCTCCGGTGAGCCAACAGTACTTGATTCAGAAGCGCCCTCTTTGTTAGAGGGATCTTGATTGGCACTTGCAGTGCTTCATCTTGCTTTCCCGCATCAGTCAATGCCGTGACGTTATCGGGTCTGTCGTCTTTTCTTCAACTGCTTGAGCTGGGTCTGCTATTGTAGCAAAACATCTGCATCATCAGCATTCATAATCTTCATGTCAAGATAGTACTGCAAAAAGGTGTAGTGTAGGACATACAAATGAGTTTGTTCAAGATGGCCCCACCAATGTTCCTTTATACACTGAAATTTTGTAATATATTACGCATACCTCAAAGCGCGAGCTCCGAGGTACGGCGCAAGAATTTTTCTGATTTTTGCGGAGGGTAATAGCTCTTGCAATGTCCCGACCTTTATAGGCTTGACATGATTTTCAAAACTTCAAATGCATGGATGGTCACCCATGCTCCGTGATGTACTGAATCGAACAACAGCACTTTGACAGAAATCATGAACCCAGCGCGAGTGGGGTGTTCTTCATTCCTTTGATATTTCTTTGTAGCGTTTAGATTTGGCTGTATGGGTAAGAATGCTTCTCCTCTCTGAAGCCATTTTGCGTTCCATCATATAATTTGATTACTTGTGAACAAACCATCACTGTATCTTGTAGGGGAAATAGTGTAATCCATAAAGATGGCATAAAAAAAATAGATGAAAAACTTATTGTAAATTTTTCCCTCCAACCAATTCTTGTGTCTCCGTCCTCTTTACATGTCTTGGGTAGCTTATTGTAGCCAGTTTACACCCTAATAACGCACCAGCTACAGCACAATTGGTATCAGCATCTCCGCCCTATTAAGAGCGGAAGGAATCAATGGGTAAAAACTTTCCAAATATGGTAAAAACTAAAGATTAACTAAAGACCTTTTTTGGAAGTGCACTCACAGATCATCAATGTTTGGGGCCAGTTTATGGTTTAGCAAGAGGGTTGTGATAGTAGAGGCCAATGTTGGTCTCTCAGTTGTACCATAAGTTTTGATTACTCTTCATATGTTATATGCATATGTTATAACAGACTTATGCATCATGAAGTATGGTACAAACCCCACACATTATTTTGTTCCATGCTAATAGATCATAGCAATATGCAAAATTAGTTCATTAGTATTCATTACCATGCAGATACACGGCTGTGCAAAATTATACATCACCAGATAGATGTCATCATGGTCTAATATCCTACCAAGTTGAAGTTGAACAGGTGGTTGTATTTTGTTGCTTGCTATAGGGGATATTTAAGGTCATGGACATGCTTTAAACATACTTATATACCACCAAAATGTTTCATTAATAGTATGTATTGGTATCAATGTAAAAATATGGATGAAGCAGTACAATTGAGAAGAAAACCGTTATTGATAACATTGGGCATTTATCAGTGTTTTGGACAGCTGTCAAAGGAAACTCCCAAATGAAAGTGATTATCGCGCTGGCAGCATTGACCCGGAAGTGATGTCAGAGTAACAAATACGCGATTCGCGTCATGATCGTCATCGTGGACCGGACGTGCGCGTGCCCCCTGTTTTCTTTGCATACGTACACAGTTGACTTCTCGTGATATGCGTCGTACGTGTGGTCGATTCCATATGTGCATAATTTCTTGAATTTGATGGCCTTAAAATTACGATTATAATGTGCTTTATTGTCGCGGCCTGGACACAGCGGTGAAGTGTTACCGAAAAGGAGAATCAGAACAGAATAGCTTTATTCAAGTTCCCGGACAAAGAATCCGACAAGGAGATATCTGGAGTGTGTGGTGCTTTTAGCCCACGTGTGAGCTGTTTACAAGTGTTACTCTGACGTCATTAAACGGGGCAAATCCAACTCCAGCATCTAGATACGCGTTCGCAAAAAAAGGAGAAGGCCCTGTTGTTCAGTTTGGGGATATTTATCCTTGAAATTAACACTTTCCCGATGTTCACTTTAAAAATCTCGTTATGCGCTATGATCAGGATACTGTTGAGGTACGAAAATGATAAGAAATTATTCAAAAACACATGATGTTTTATAAATCATTTAACTGAAGCCTGATTCTCTTTCCAAGGGTGACCTGAAATATATGCATTTCCTGTCTGAGAAGTGGAATGCCCCCAAAATTACCATAAAACACCCCTAAAAAAGAGGAAGAAGAATGGTCGACCAGTGACCCCAGAGGTTCACACCCTGCGACCATTACTCTAACTCAATTTCGTTTTGGCTCAAACCCACACGGGCGCGTGAAAATATCTGCTGTGGGGCGGGCCTGGAAGGGGAAAGTCAACATTGGAAAGGACATCAGGCTTCCGTTAAATGATTTATAAAACCATAATGTTGTTTTTGAAATAAATCATTACACTGAAGGATTTCCTTTACACCAATGTTGACTGAAATATATCCATTAACCCCCGTTGAATGATTATTGCAAATCAACACCAGACTGCACACTCGTCGGACGGTGGAGCATGATATTTTCAGAGCAGCCATAGGATGGCAGTCAAAGGTAGGACCCAAAAACGCCAGAGCCCCAAAAAAAACAAATGGAATTCTAGATTACCTAAAATTCAGGAAGCCAATAACTCACCTAGATACTGGAGTACACCAGGGGTGAGTAAGACGACCCTCACCTAAGACTTGATTAATGTGATTTTTAAACGACATGAAAAAGGTTTGGAGGATGCCAGAGCGCGAGCCGCGAATCCCGCCGAGAGAACCCAAAGCATAAGGAATAGGCGAGAGGTAGAGCTCCGACAGAGACTGGAGTGCGAGCTAGGCCCTGGCCAAAGGGCCCGAAGCACCCCGCGGCAAAGGACAAGGCCTCACCGCCTCGCGAAAAATGAGGTGGATCCGGGAAGAGCCAGAAGAAGAAGCGCAAGGCGGACCCGCGTTAATAAGACGCGGGGCAAAGAGGCCCAACCCAAAAAACGGTAGAAGGAGCGGGCCCCCTAGAGAGGGGGTCGGATCAGGCACACAGAAAAGACCCCGCGGAACAAGGGTAGAGAGGCCCGGGGGTAGATAAAAGTTTGAGAGAGGATGAATGAAGGCTAAGGCCCAAGCCCCGTGCGAGGGCTGAGGAGAAAAGTCCGACCCTGACCGGGAGGAAGAAGAAAGAACAGAAAGCAGCTACAAGGAGACGGAAATCTCCGAGCTAATCCAGTCGGGAAAGGGACCCGAAAGAGTAATAAAGGCGAGGGGCTAGAGCGACGCCGCATCCAAAGGACGATTGGGGGATTCGCCAAGAGGCTCGCCGATAGACTCAGAGTTAATCGGGCAGAAACGGCGCCTTGCAGGAGTCAATGGAACGACCCAACGTCAACGAAGGGCGAACCAAACAACCCATGCTGTGGTAGGCTGAGCTAGTTGACCGAAATAAAAAAGTCCAGACAGCGGATGATCGGAGAAACAGCCAAACAAAGCCTCAAAATAAAGCGAAAAAAGTCCCACCTCAGATTGTCACAGTCAGGAGGTGGAGGGACGCTTCAGGCCTCGACAGGAGGTTAGACAGAACCACCGCAGACAAGACGAGCCGGACCTCCGCACAAACCGGAAGCCGCGGCACAGCACCGGGCAACCGAAGAGCAGTCAAATGATAGATTAATAATAAACTGGCACTCCCCAATCGCGGGCCAGCGCAAACCTGGTCCCAAAACCCAAAAAGTAGACCAAGTGGGTAAACCACCGAGATGTCTACCAGAGGGGAGAACCAGAGGCTAGCTTGCAGAAAAACACGAGCGAGCCCGGGTAAAGGGGTGTGGGTGGGCCTTTTTTTTCCTGCCGGAGGCGACCCGAGTCGAGAGCGCACTATGCTCGGGAAGCACGAGCAGAAGTCAAAACCAGTGGTGACGGTCAGCAGAGAGCAGGTGACCAAAGCCGTAGAAGGACAGAATGATCATAACATGAGGAACTTCTGGACCACACGACAAAACGGTATCGAGGGGAAGGCAAACAAGAAGCGCTTAGCCGAAACACCGTACGGGCCAAGGATTGCCCCAAGAAGAGAGGCCTGTGGAAAAGACAGCGGCTTCTTCGACACAAGATTCCCGATGAGAAGAGAGTGAAGAGAGCACGGAGAGGTGCTACCCGAAAAGGGGCGAGGATACCGAAAAAGGATCACCAACGCCTCGAGGAAAGGGGAGTACCAAACTCGTCAACCAAACTCGAGACGTGAAACAGGAGGGAATGACTCACAACGGGGGATAACGCCCCAGGACATTCCCACCGGGAGCGAAGAGCTCCCACCGACCGAAGTCGGGACGGGGGCATCCACCCACCATGTCTCAAGAGCTCACCAGGTCGTAAAGGGACAGGGAGCCAGAGCAACCGAAACGTGCCCCCTAGGACCCCGAGGTTACTTAAGGGGAAGCACAAGGATCCAGTTCGCGCCCACGGCGGGAGACAAGGCCAAGCCGGACTGACAGAAACAAACCTGTGATGAAAGCCGCCCAGTGACAAGCGAGTTGGGAACCCACCAAACAAGGGAATACCCCGTCCGGGGAAATCCCTCTAGGCAGAACAGTTGAGAGGGAGACACGAAGGCACGGCAAAGAAAACCCGGCAAGAGAACGAGAGCGAACAACGGAAGCCTGGAAAACCGCTGGAGAGGAGGGCGGGGGACCCCAAGACAGATCCTGACGAATCGGGAGCACACCCCACCCCGGGCCTGAAGCCCGCGAACCGCGTCTTTAGGCCGGACGAACCCAGCTAGGCCCGGACGAGCCCCAACGCTAGGCCGGAACAAGGCCCGACGCGAAGCCCGTCTGACGAGCCCCAAAGAGGGGCATTCGACAAGCACCGACCAAAAACCCGTGTCCAGGTCCCCCCGAGGGAGACAGCGGACCAGGTTAGTCAGCTGGGAGCCAAAGGAATGTGAGAGACGAGAACTGTCAAAGCCAGCACCTAACTCCCGAACAAACGGGAGAAGGGATCCACGCGGCAAGTCCAGGCGAAAGTCGAGAAAGACCTTCAAGGGAATAAGGAGTACGGCCTGGGAGCACAGGTAAGTTTAGGCAAACAGAGCCAAACCCCAGCGCGAAGGACAAACAGAGCCCAGAGGGGGCGCGGGCATCCACCTGGGGTGGGAGCAAAGCCCAATGAGGGAACCCCGAGCCATCAGCGTCAAAGACTGCGTGAAACCAAAGCCCGAGACCGGCCAAAGCAGCAGGATAGGACCTGAGGGCACCAGACGGCATGTAGGCCGAGGTCCCACGCCCGCACAAAAGTGAGGACCGGGGCAAGGGGAGACAACAGCCAAGGCGCAACGATTAAGGCTCCCCCCCCCCATACGGGGTGTAAAGCCAAAGGAGGAGGGGCACAGAGCCCCTACCCCAGGCCTGAGCCGGCCCAGTGAAGCTCCTGGAGGGGCCCCGCCAGACAGCATTAGGCCTAGGCCTCGTTAAACCCCGAGGGGGCCAAGGTAACACACCCACAGGCAGGACATCGCCAGCCAGGGCCAGACAAGGGCCCAGCTAAGCTGCGTGGGAATAACCAGGGTCAGCTACCCCCGAATGGAGATGAAGGGCTAAGTCGAGAAGCAAAGCTAGGCCGATAAAGCCCCAGGCCTAGGCCAAGGAGAAGTCAAAAGACCGCCAAGGCTAGAGGCCACGACCTCCCAAGGATAAGCGCGCTAAAGACCGCCAAAAAGACCAGTAAGGCAAGGCTTGAAACCTGGTCTAAACACCAAGGGGGAAACAGAGGCCAAACGCCAGACGGCACCATGTCCACTAGGCCCGACTCGGAGGCGGCGCGAGGCCCCGCTGATCCCCAGGAGTGGAGCAGCGAAGCTGAACATCATAGCCGAGCCCAAGCTCCCAAGGAGCAGCGGACCAGGCTAGTAGCAGTAAGCCTAACAGACAGAGCCTAGGAGCCAGGACAGCCCACAAGGCCTAAAGACCCAGCGCCTAACTGGACAGATACCAGAGGTCTCATGTCCCCGATGATGCACACGTAACGGACCCGGATAGCCACCACGAAGAGCTAGGCTACGGCAGCAACAGTCAGCCGTCAACGGAGGCAGCGACGGAAAAGCGCCGGCGGGGCCGGGAGCAGAGTGCATGAAGGCTAAGGTCTGGATCTCGACAAGGCTGCACAAGCATAGCCCGCAGGATGCGCCCCATGCCGGCCGAGGCGCGCTAGGCCCACCACAGGCAGGGCAAGAGCATCCCCGGGATGGGGGAACCTGCATGCAGAAGCTAGAGCACGTCAGAGAATGGGCGCAGTAGTCCAAGTAACCCCGGGATACACAGGCTGATGGGCTTCCACGCCAGGGCCGGGCGACATGCCAGCCAGGGTTGAAGCCAACTTCAAGCTAGCCGCCCGTAGGGGGAGCCCGCCAAAGGCAGACTTGAGCAGACCAAAAGAGGAACCACCGAGAAACCTACAGCATCCTGAGGGATGCCCGAGAGCCAAGGCGGCGCGACTCCCGCAAGGGAGACAGGTCGCGGGCGCCAGATTGAAAGTCAACACCAGGGAAGGTGGACAACAACACCCGCCGAGCAACCGCCCCCGTAAGAGGAGACCAGATTGCTGTGGTTAAGCCCGGAAATCAACGCCAACGACGGCGATAGGAATAAACGGGCCACCCGAAATCAACGCCGATGACGGCGGAATAACGGCAACCCCTGCCGCGCGCCCCCACTACGGGAGAAGACGCGGCATAGAGGATTGGATGGTATCCAATCAACCCAAGCCCCCCTCCGAGAAGGTGAGATGTGAGATGAGACGATTAATAAAAAGGGAGGAGTACTCCACGCCCGAAGAAGGGGAGGCAGCCCCAAAGTCCCGGAGCCACGAACTATACAACCTGCGATAGACTTATAGCGACATAGGTTAAGCACGGGCACGCGGCGCGCCCCGGAAGGGCATGCTGCAGCCTGCACGAGCCCCCCGTGTAGGCAAGCACCGAAGGCTTCCCCACAAGGGCGCCGAAACGGAAAACACCCATGGGGTGTACGTAACGCGGAAACCGTAGGGGAAACCAGCGTGGGACGAATCCGCCCCCAGTAACCGCACCCGGACCCCGCGGAGCGGGGGCCCAACCCGGCGAAAGCGCTGCCGCCCCACCTAGCCGATGAAGGCATGGTAGAGCATGCAGCACGAGCCAGATCACCCCCCCCCGTGCTAGCAGGCTAGCAGCGGGGTGTGCCGAGACGGCTGGCCCGTAGCGGGACCAACTAGCGCGGACAGGACCCGCCACCAGTAACAGCACACGTAACCCCGCGAGAGCGGGGGGGCCAACCTAGCGAGCGCTGCGCGCCCCACCTAGCCCGTGAAGGCCTGGTGAAGCATGCAGCACGAGCCAGATTACCCCGCGGGGATAGCAGGCTAGCCATGCGGGGCGTGCCGTAATGGCTGAACCGTAGCGGGAACTAGGCGCCTGGACGACCGCACCAGTAAACCCGCACGGTAACCCGCGTGAGCGGGGGCCGCAAACCTAGCGAAGCGCCGCGGGCCTCAATAGCCATGTGAAGGGATGGTGAAGCTGCAGCACGAGACAAGATCGGCCTCCGCGTGGCTAGCCAGGCTAGCCATGCGGGAGCCACGTACAAAACGACACACCGCGGCGACACGTAGGGGGCGCCGAGGAACCCACCTCACGGCTTGACGAATCAAGCCCCGCGACCGGTACCACGGCAGCGCGGTACCACGGCAGCGCGGGCGCAGAGTCCGAGGACTCCTAAACCACGAGCGCCAGGTTGTCATAATGAAGATGGATAGGCCCGAGAAAAACCCGGGCGTCACAATAAGGCCAAACACCGTACCGGACGGAGTGCAGCCGCCCGATCTCACAGGGAAAGGGCAGAGCAGACCACGCTAGCCTGCACCGCTAAAGCAACGAGCTAAATCAGGCGAGCCAGCGCAGGCAGCGTGCTAGGCAGTCAAGCCCCCCGAGGGAGGCGGCCACCCCGGACTAGCATGCCTAGTTTACCGGAATGGTTCCCCAGCCGCCAAAATCCACGAAGGAAAAAGGCCAGAGCAGACCCGCGCAGCCTGCACAGGGAGAAGCCCATAGGGCTAGACCAGGCGAGCCAGCGGCGGTAAGCGAGGTAGACGGGCGAACTCCCGAGGGAGGAAACGCACTACTACACGCCATGAAGTAGCGAAGCTACAACAACCTTCGGTGCTTTCCCAAAGCCGCCGGGGCAGCTTGGAGAAGAACCTTCGGATAGGAGCCCCCGCATACCACACCCCCTTTCCTAAGCGAAACTAGACAGGGAAACAGTGTTCAATGGCGAACCGTTGAAAACGGAGAGGCCACCGCAAAGAACGAGCACCAAACGGAGCAAAAAAGGAAGCAAGACCCGAATGAAACGACGGAGAAGAGGGCGGCGGGCGGCGCGGGGTTTGGATTTGAAGCGAGCCAGATGGCGCGCGTGTCGGAACGAAAAACAAACAAAGAAAAACGAAAGGCGGCTGCAGCGGGGTAAAACCAGGCCCGCCAACGCGGAGACAAAGATACCGTCGCGGTAACAAATTCACAGCCACACGGTAATAAAGAATTTTCCAAAGTCAGTTTTCACATATTTCACACAAATTTTAAAAACAAAAAAACAGTTAACATTAAAAAAAAAAAACACACTCACCCAATAGAACTGTTTATTGATAGTCCTGATAACTACAAGAAACAGAGAAACAGGACTCACAAGAAGCAAGGGCATCCAAAGCACGCAACCACGTGCGGCAATGGCTGCCGGTGTTTACCTTATTTTACCGTACACAGATCACATGACCGCACCGCGGCAAAAAGGATACACAATAAAAGCTCTCAGACGGAGTGTAAAAGTAGCCGTTTATTCCGTCGAAATGAGCGCTATAATCCAGTATATAATTCCAGTTTATATTACAGATAGAATATGGTTGTTTTAGTAGTAGTAAGTATGTACCGTATGAGACGACAACTAGTCCAATATCAAAATCTAAGTTAATTGTGGCCGGTAATTATTGCAGAGCTGCGAGGATAAACACGCGTCCGTTTTGGATAACAGCCAAAACGGAAGTGAGGAAAGAGCTGAAGGCGACCAGGGTTTGTGAACATGGGGTCAATGGTCGGACCATTTCTCTTTTTTAGGGGTGTATGATTGGTAATTTGGGGCATTCCACTGCTCAGAAGGGGAAATGCAGATATTTCAGTCAACATTGGTGTAAAGAAATCAGCTCAGTGTAATATTTAGTCAAATGTACTCGCCCATGTCCATGGACCTTTAATTTATCTTTTGAATAGATGCAAATTCAGCACTTAGTTTCATCAATACAGACATCTGGATGCAAAACTATACAGGCTCATGGTCTACCCTACTACCAGTTTAAAGTTAATGGGTTGTTTGCATTTTGTTGCTACAGTGGATAAATACCATTCTCACATACCGCACATACAGATATCCTCCTATAAGGGGCCCCCCCAAAAAAGTTTGTTCGCAGCTCCTGCTCGCATAGGGTTTAAAAAATTCAACATTTTACTGCTTTCGGTTTTCTTTTTTTAAGGGTTTTACAGTTGATATAGCATTCATTTTTTAACTGATCAAAAAAAAAGAGGAAAAATTTGACCATTTGAAAGCGGTGATAAAAAGGTGGGTTCTACAATTGCAAATAAAAAGAAACAACTAATGTTAGGGGGTTTTAGCTAAATGGACAGATGAGGAGAACAAATAGATTTTGGGGGCTAAGTCCACACACTGTGGGCCACACATTTTCACAAGGCATTAAACTAGGAAGAAACGGATTAAACATTTTGGCATGATCAGGGATAAACAAGCGGTTCTTGAAACACTAGCCGCCTGCTTTCACAATCTACTTTTCCTTACACCTACACAAGTTGACTCTTAATGACAGGACCTGTGAACCTTGTAGGAACTTTAAACCATACCATGACATACAAGTCTCAAGGGGTGACTTGATCTGAGTTTGGTGGCTATTGGAGTTAAGGTATTCACGCACAAGCCCAATTGAAAAAGTGTTTTTTAAAGCAAATTAGAACATTGTTTTGAAGAGCGCCCCAATTTTTCAAAAAAATTGAGATTTTTACACGTTGCATTGGTAACTGGCTAGTAATCTGTACCTGTGAATGGTTTAAGCTCGAAAGTATGTGAGTCAAAAATGAAGTATTTGTAATTAGAATAATTATTATCAGGATCCCGATTATATTCCAACGGCTGCTGGAAACGGGCTTCCAATGTGAAAATAGCGGGGAAATAGAGCCATGTACGTTTCTACGCCCATCCATTTAGATGTTTTAATGGTCAGGCAAGTCAAGTTCGATGTCATTTTCTTAAGGTGGCACTATTTAATCCTGGACGGACATAAACGTAGCAGTTCCAGCTCCGCCCGTAGTCCATTGGGATCCAATTCTAAGTACAAAATCACTTATTTATGATAAATAGCTTTCTTACATTCTCGTTCGCAGGTATAGTTTCCAAAAGACAATTACCAACGTAACTGTGCCAAAATATCAACTTTGAAAAATTGGGGCGCTCTTCAAAACATGTGCAATTATTGCTTTTACGGGAAACTTACAAACCACACGCACACACCACACACACACACAAGACTGGACCAAACGGAGACTGACAAAGAGGACGAGAATAATGCCCATGTTAGGCCAACATTCAGAGGGTGTTTGAGTCAATCCCACCATGCACCAGTTTGGGAAAGAAATGCTCTCAATAGGGGGTCATGGATCCCACAAAAATGCTATTCTTAACACATAAAAACCCTGACTTCTACGCATTTTGCCCACCAAAGTGCTAGTTAAAAGCCACAATCAGTTATTTTTTCCCAAATTCAAACTGCCCTGTTTTCTATAAATTGCTATTGTTAGGCCATATCAACACCTTAATTACGTTCTTTGTGAAAAAACAGACACTAAAGCATTTTTAAGCGGCCTTGAAGATTCCATATACGACGTTTTGTTTTTACTAAGAAAAGGTCGGTCCTGGACTTTATAATGTAACATGCATTAAAAAATCACAATTTTTGACTAAAATATTGGCGTGTTAAGCTTTAGCCATCTTAAGGTCTTTACTACAACCATTTACAAATTAATTAAAAAAACAGTTCCAAAAAACTGGGACTGTGTGTGTAAAGCTAAAAATAGGGGGTGCAATTTGTTTACATTTTGAAGAAAGACATGCTGATAGTGGCTTTAAGGATTATTTAACCATGATCAAGAAATGTTTTGTGCGGCCTCTAAATGCTTGGAACACCTTTTATCCTTAACGGTGCAACGAGAGATTTTGAGCGCACATAAATATTGTGTCATAATAGTAATTTCATATAGGATTAGACATCAATAGATTCTTACCGAATATTTGCCTACAGAACGTCTAAAAAGGGAGAAAAAAGGCGATTTTGATTTGCGGATATTTATATAAACATAGGCTGAATTTCGTATTTGCTCCTATATGAAAATTAGAAATTCACAATTTTTGTACCAGAAAACATTTCTCAGGTCTATCCTTTCAGATGGGGATATTTTTGATGGAAAGCTTTACAATAGTGCAAAAATCAGAATTTTCACATTTTTCGGGACACCTGTCATGTGAAATCTCTGTTGCACGTTAAGTTACAGTCTTGTATACAGTAACAGTTTGCACTATATGCATATGGGATGGTCAAAACACCCTCTGGGCACAAATTGAATATTGATCAGTAATGTTTTTTTGTTTCGGACTGTAAATATTGTTCACCAGTAACAAAATCAACCGAGAAATCAAAGCATCCTTTCAATATATAATTTGCCATAATTTTAATCAGAGTTCACCAAAAAACCAACATGCCTAGTTGAAAAAGATTACTAGCTTTTGTGATTGTTTTCAAGGTCTACACCTGATTGGAAAAGCTGCCACTTATATTTTTAAAACTTTCAGGCAGCAATGTTTTTGATTTTGTTTAAATCAAAAACAGGGCGGGTTTGTCGGCGGCTAAACCGACTCCCCCATCAGGTTTTTTGTTAAAGAAAACCGTATGAGGAGGGTAGCTGGTTTACCCTCCTGGTAGAACTAAAAATAAAATCTAACTGTAAGAGCGCAAGTCTGGAGAGCTAAAAAGGCGTCATTTCCAGCACTGCCATTTTACATGCTGCCCTTGCAGTGGGGAGGGAACCCCAAAGGCTAGGGCCACCGCGATAACGGTGGTTCGGCGTCAGGAAGGGCATCGGAGATTTTAAAAAAACCGCTCCAAGAAATCTCATTGAAGACAAATACAGAGGGCACCAACCAGCCCGACGGTTGGGGTTTCACCTACCTACTCATAGAAGAAAGGTGAAAGGAATCACCCAGGGCCGCGCAAGCGTGTGTGCATCATGATGGCTTAAAACCTGACGAGCGGCTCGGAGTGAGGGTTGAAGG
>JAMKCH010005222.1:0-33582 GCA_023653785.1 Ophioderma brevispina | reverse complement strand
TTAAAAAACGTCCCTTTTCTCACTAAATGAATGCAAATAAATGCACCTAATAAATTCCAAACACCAAACATGAAGCATTCTACATAAGCAGTCAACATATTAAGAAAAGAAAGTGATACGAATAAGTAATTATTAGGAGGAAACTCCACTATCAGAATCCTTGGCCAATTTTACAACCACATCAGGAATTTCAATATTACACTAGTGCATCCCCCCCGTGTGACCTTTGACCTATGTGTGTGATCTTTGACCTCATTTGTTCTGTGCTCAGGTCACTGGTCCTTGACCAAATTAGGTGGTCATAGGGCATTTCTATGCAAATTGACCACTAGATGACTTTTGACCTTTGGGTCAACCTGAAAACCAGAAAACAAACCTCAGACTGTCCTCCCCTATTCATGCCAAATATTAGCCCTATATATCAAAGCATAACAAAATTCATAGCCGGACAGACAGACAGACCTGTTTTTGTTAGTAGTATAGAAGCTTATAGGTAGATTCCAATAGGAGGCAGGTATTTAGAACACCTGTTCAAAAATTCTTTTAGTATTTTACGTCACTAAGGAATATTAGAAAATCTGATACATGTACATTTATTTGTCTTCTTCCAGAAATAATGTTTGACATCTTTGTCCAATCATTCATCAAAGTACCAGGAGTTTGGGTCACTCATAATGAACTACAATACTTACATGGCCTAATCCTACTCAATATTTAAAGGCTGACTCAGAGATTTCCCGATGAGGGTGCACTCATTTATCAAACAAATCGTGTTTTTTGCATATACATATGGCTTGTCCATATAATAATCACTGTGTGAAATAACTAAGCTCAAATCGAAGTCCTTCATATAGAAAATCACAACTTTGTTTTCAAATTCCAGATCCGGAAATTTTGTTATACACGGTATCCTATGGCACTGTTATACTATGCATAAATGTTTATTGCATGAAAACGGAACATCCGATTCATCTCTATCTTTAAAATTAAGCATTTAGGTTACTATCTTTATTTCTAGTTGTCTATTTTTAATTTCTACACAAAAATATTATATTTCGAAATCTCTGAGTCAGCCTTTAAGAGGTTCACCCGGCCTCCATGTTCATGACACTTTATCCATTCTTTGATCGACTCCAAACAAAGGAATCGATAGCGTCTCAAACTGTATGAGAATCTATTCAATTGAATTTGGTAGTTAAGCCCCCTTACATATTCGATACAAAAATGTTCACGTAAAATGGTTGAAAACATCTTAATCTGTTGAACAAAGTTGAGTATTTCAGCTTTTAATACGGCTTTTTAGTTTTGATCTCAACACATCCTCTCCAAATGAACTTGTACCATCGACAATATGCGTTTACTGACAGGAATAAAAAATCAGACTATAGCATACCTGCACCAATAACAAATATGCAAAATCTATTGCTTTTTTGTAAATGATTTTCAGATAAGTAAAATATAATTGTATTTAAAGCAACATTAGCACATTTTTTTAAGAGCGTCCCCAATTTTTCAAACATTTTGAGATTTTTACACGGTTGCATTGGTAACTGGCTAGTAAACTATACCTGTGAATGGTTAAGCTAAAAAATGTCTGTGTCTCACAAACGAAGGAATTTTGTAATTAGATTAATTATTATCGGGATCCCGATAATAATTCGACGGCTGCTGGAAATGGCCTTCCAATGTGAAATAGCTGGGAAGTAGCACCATGTACGTGTCTATGCTCATCTATTAGTTGTTTTATTGGTTCAGGCAAGTCAAGTTAGACGTTATTTTCTCGAGGTGGCACTATTTCATCATGGGCGGACATAAACGTAGCATTTCCAGCTCTGCCGTTAAGTCCAATCTGGGATCCCAATTCCAATTACAAAATCGCTTATTTTATGATAAATACGCATTTTTTAGCATTCTCGTTCGCAGGTATAGTTTCCTAGACAATTACCAAAGTAACTGTGACAAAATATCAAATTTTGGAAATTGGGGGCACTCTTCAAAAAATTTGCCAATATTGCTAAGTTTAAAAAATAGTGTCACTGAAAGTGAACCATTTTGCCCACACATCTATTTTTGTAATTCGATTGGATTTGTTTGTGTTTATAGTCCTTGTATTAGATATAAAATGAGTTTCAGATAAGTAAAATATAATTGTATTTAAGTTTAAAAAATAGTGTCACTGAAAGTGAACCATTTTGCCCACACATCTATTTTGGTAATTCGATTGGATTTGTATGTGTTATAGTCCTTGTATTATGTAAGATGATTGTATTTTCTGGTTAAAGGTTGCACTGCAAAACAACTTTATTTTGTTCGCAAGATGTGTTTGTCAATTTTTAGAACAAAGTTTTAGTGAAAGTAGATCGTTGCAGCCAGTATGGTGGTAAGGGGGCAGAATCTCCCCTTGGAAAAGTTTGTTGAGAGAAAATGAGTCAGCCATTTTGGAGTCTTTTAACCTGTGACCAGGACATTCTGGTCTGAGAGTAACTGGGTTAGCTACATGTCTGGTTGCACTTAAAATTGTTAGAAATTACTTACTCACCCAATGACATTGTTTTGCAGTATTGCTTAATCCTTTCGCACCCATAGAATGCCTGAACGTTTATTGCAAATAAATTCTTTGAAGTACATTCAGATAATATTTTGGTATCTCATATATGGAACAATCAAAAAGATGAAGTGAAGTTTGGTATCATTTAGAAGTTTATAATGTCCTTTACAACTTCAAGCAAGGAGTTTTGACATGGAGAATTATGCATGTGAATTGCTATGCTGAGAGATCTAGACATATCTTTAGGTGACAGTTCAAAAATGAAATCCTAAAATCAATTCGGGGGCGAAAGGGTTAAGAATTTGTAGTATATTAAAAGAGTTCCTTGAGGAAGTTCAATGTTGCTGTTCAGTTTTGGTTTCAGTTTCATAATTGGCAAATTGTCAGTGCTTTTTTTGTTGGGATAAAGTATTGGTTCATCTTGTTCCAGTAATTTAAATTTAATTGATCAGAAAATGCAAGGTGAATGAAGAACTGCATCTTTGTTATTAAAATAACATCTCCAAGCATTCCATTATGTTATGTTATTGCAAATTATATACTGTTTTGTTGTACATGTAAGTTGGAGTGTGTGGAGTAGTGTGAACTAAAGGGCTATTGTATTGAATATAGAAATTCTCTATGATTAGCATGATATTTTGGTGTGGCATTACATAATAAAAAATGCCCAGTGAAATGAGGTGGCATCATTTTGGTAATGCAGCGTAATCTGAGATAGCTGCAACACAATGGCAAAGAAAGATTTAAGTGGTTGGCTTGACATCCATGTATTAAAGACAAGGCAGTACTTTTTATCTGATTCTTTAATTTCTATACGTGCATATCAAAATTCCGACTTGAGATAAAAAAGGTGAATATCCCAGATTTTAAGCGTGATATTACGCACCATGACCAATAGAGTTTGACCTCAAGCACAAACATTATTGATCTTTGTTTATTTTGTGCTAGTGTAAACCACAATCAGCTGTTTATTGATAGGATTTTTGAGACGTGGTCATCGCTGTACGGGGCCTATGAATTGCGGAGACAGTTGACAATTTCCTCAATACTAACTTCATTTTTTTCACTATTTGGTGGTTTGTTTCTACATCAAAGCTGCAGCTATATGGAATTGTACACACTTATCCCTGATTTATAAGTTAAAACAAATGCATTTCCACATTTTTCGATTCTCTCGCAATATCGCTGCTAATTCCTTTAAGCTGATGTAGATAGCTTAGTACTTTGTAGTCCTTGTTTGTTTTTACAATTGACCTCTTTCGATTTCTAAGAGATATTATTCAAGCATATTATCAGTTGGCAAATATAAGATGCTGCCCTTAATAGTTTTGTGTTTGTGGTTTTGTGGTTTTCTATTAGTAAATACACTGCCAGATTTAATCCTAAAAATCAATGAAATCTGATTATTCCTTTAAAACATATGGTTGAGGGATTTAACACACTATTCAAAGCTTCCAGGTAATGACATAGCAGTGCATGTTACATGCAGTTATATAGGTCATGTGCTTGTACTGTTTATTGTGTTACATTTGGAGAGCAAGGTCATATCATTTTGGACGTGCAATATGTGCTCTCACTTATTCAGAGAATGTGAGGATCTGAATGACAAATGAATGAATTTCTGGTTTATTCTGGCTCAATCCAAGTGAAATTTTCCTATGGGCATTGCTGGTGGTACATATTCCTCATACATACTAGACATGCTACCAGACATGCTACCAGACATGCTACCAGACATGCTACCAGACATGCTTATGATATTAAATTCCTGTTATTATCATTATGCTTTACAGTTGCGGATACTTCCTGTGGATTGGATTCACAGATAGATAAATAGGCAAGTACATTAGGCCTTGAGAATGAAAGTTTTAGATTTGCATCCGTACATTTTTCAAATGGCATGAGACTTTATTTCATTATTCATTATTCATTTTGTATTTTCATTGGTTATGACTTATGAGTCATGGTTTTCCAGAGCTGAAGGATCAATCACATCAACAAGGCCAGGGATAGAAATGTGTCATGTTCATAGTCTGCATGCATGTACCCTTTGCGTAATTGTACCTTTTACAGCTGTTTAATGATTTAAAGGCTGACTCAGAGATTTCCCCAAAAATTCTGATTCATCTCCAACTTTGGAATTAATCATTTTAGGTGACTATCTTTAGTTATAGATGACAACTTTTAATTACTGCACACACAAAATTATATTTAAAAATCTCTGAGTCAGCCTTTAAACTTTATTTTTTATTTTTTTTGTCATTGAGAGCATTTTTTAATGCAAATAATGATTTTTTTTTAAATAAGAAAACTTTTGGCAGGAGGTTTTGGGAGCATGCGGGTGGCGGACAGAAATCTAAAACTTTCATTCTCATGGCCTTAATATAACAATTTCCATCGTATGTGCAAATTCAATCTACTCTGGAAGAAAATAATTTTGTATTAATTCTGTCCATAAACAACAAATTCCTCAACCAGGATCAGATAGTGAAAGTGCCCTTACAGTACATGAGGCTCAGATATGAGGTCCCAGGTTCAAATCTTTGTTAATAGTAAATATTTTTTCTTTGAGGGAAAAATCTAGTTATTGCTCTCCATATAACGTTGGCTGCGTCACATAGTGATATACTCAACATTTTGTAATTTTGGGGGAAATTTAGCATATACATTAGTTCGTACTATGCTACAAATTCACCAAATTTCAAAACTCAAAGTGGCTTAATTAGTAAAATATTGATTAACTAATTATGGCGTATTTCATGCTTGCATGTAAAATTATCAAGCGATTTGGTCTTGGTAGCAACCTTAACATTAAAATGATATAGATGCAGCAAAGCAGCAACCAAACAGCATTTTGTTGTCCATCTCCTTCCTTGATAATTATGGCAATTTCATTTCCCATTCCCCCCATTAGTCGCTCTTATAATATTTTTAGGATGGTATGTGTCATAGTAAAAAACATATAGTAGTAGTACTTAGAACACTAAAGCTCCTGAAACCAAATCAAAACCAAATAAACAGAGAATTTTGAATATATAAATTTTCATTAGAGTGGTTTTTATCCTGAGGTTTATTCCAGCGTTTCATGCCTCTATCTCTCTTACAGGTTGAAGAGGTGTTGAGGTAACATTATTTACTACAAAAGTGTAATATCTTGGTCACATCAAGAAAACATATACAATCATTCGGTCAGAAGGCAGTGAGGGATGAATCTGTTAAAAGGTCACACTTTAGTGTGTTGTTGTCAATTAAAACATCCCACCTGTAATGATGCAAAACCAAAAGTGTGATTTTGCAGCAATTATAGTGTCAATGTGACAGTATTGCCTTAGTTCTGTTACACTGATTGGGTGCCAATATCCTTGTATTGGGTCTTTGACCAACATTTTTTGGCTGGTCTTGTGTAGCATTGCATGTTATAGTTGTAATATCTATGTGATTTAAAAGGCTGACTCAGAGATACCTGGGTGAGGGTGGCCTCAATTTTAAAGAGACACATGGGCACATTTGAAAAATTCTGATTCATCTCCAATTTGGAAATATTTAATCATTAGGTGACTATCTTTAGTTATAGATGACAAACTTTTAATCACTGCACACAAAAAATTATATTTAAAAATCTCTGGAGTCAGCCTTTAAAACTTTATTTTTTATTTTTTTGTCATTGAGAGAATTTTTAATGCAAATAAGGATTTTGTTTAAATAGACACTTTGGAAGGAGGGTTTTGGGAGCATGCGGGGGGGTGGCGGACAGAAATCTAAAACTTTCATCTCATGGTCTTAATATGTAAGAAACAATTTCCATCTTATGTGCACATTCAATCTACTCTGGAAGAAAATAATTTTGTATTAATTCTGTCCATAAACACACAAATCCTCACCGGATCAAGATAGTGAAATGCCCTTACGTAATGAGGCTCAGATATGAGGTCCCAGGTTCAAATCTGTGTTATTAGAAATATTTTTTTTTTGAGGGATAAAAAATCTAGTATTGCTATCAATATACACGTTGGCAGGCGTCACCATAGTGATATATTCAGACATTTTGTAAATTTTGGAGGGAAATTAGCATATACATTTAGTTCGTACTATGCTTACAAATTCACCAAATTACAAAAACTCACAGTGGCTTAATTAGTAAAAGATGATTAACTAATGATGGCCGTATTTCATGTTGCAGAAAAATTATCTCAAGCGTATTTGGTCTTGGTAGCCACATAACATTAAAATGATATAGATGCCAGCCAAAGCAGCAACCAAACAGCATTTTGTTGTCCACTCCTTATTGATAAATATGGCAAATTTTCATTCATTCCATAGTAGCTTAGGTAGAAGATTTTTGGGACTGGTTATGGTTTCATAGTAAAAATACATAATAGTAGTAGTAATTAGTAAAATAAAGCTCCTGAAACCAACTCAAACAAATCAACAGAAGAATTTGAAGATATTTAAAACATATTAGAGTAGGTTTATTCGAGGTTTTATTTCCCAGCGTTTCATGCCTCTATCTCTCTCTTACAGTTTGAAGAGGTGTTGAGGTAACATATTACTACAAAAGTGTAATCATCTTTGTCAACATCAAGAAAACATATACAGTCATTCGGTCAGAAGGCAGTGAGGGATCTGTTAAAAGGTAACTTTTTAGTGTGTGTTGTAAATTAAAACATCCCACTGTAATTGATGCAATAAACCAAAAGTGTGATTTTTGGCAGCAATTATAGTGTCAATGTGACAAGTATTGCCTTTAGGTTCTGTATACACTTGATTGTTCCAATATCCTTGTATTGTGGTCTTTGCCAACATTTTTGTGGCTGGTGTAGCAATTGCATGTTATAGTTGTAATATCCTATGTGATTTAAAGGCTGACTCAGAGATTACCTGGGTGAGGGTGGCCTCAATTTTTAAAGAGACACTGGCACATTTGAAAAATAGTGTGCCCTCAAGATTTTTCAAAATCAATATTTTTGCATGGTTGTAAAGCTTTTATATACATTAGCCCTCACCTAAAGTTACTAAGATCAAATCAGCGTCCTTATGGGTAAACAGAACGATTTTATAATTAATGTCGCCGGCGACGTTAATTCAGCAGACGATGGAAATAGCATTTAACACAAGAAAAGGCACGCCATATGCATGTTTCCCAGGGAATGTAGCCTGTTTGACCGGTCTGTGACCTTTGTGGTTTTAAAGGTCCATGGCCCGCCGATCGCTAATAGCCTCGTCCCCAGAAGCCCAGATTTTACCGGAAGTGGTCAACATTTTGGTATCAGAAGAAACCTACTATTTTTCTCATTTACCCTGTGAAATCTTAGGGCCAAAGGATGTTTGGTTTGGAAGTAATGAGCGAAAATGTACCCCAATTTGGTCAACCAATATTAATTTTACACAGTACTCTATGGGGCTTACGAAATCACGTTTTCTGCTCTCGCATGAAAACGCATTGAAATATCGGCGCGAAACTTTACAGGTGGGGTTTTTGGGTGAAGGCCAATCTATCAAGATGAAAACTCCATATCCTTAAATCGGGCCATCCCCCTTAATATCAATGAGTACGAGTCTGATATTCATGTAATATACACATTTATTGATTAAAGTTATGGAAAACTTAAAAGTTGGCCTACATATTACCTGGATGTCTTTAACCTCTTGTTAACATCCCTATCTGTTTTTGAGTATGTTACTTTATGTGTAAATATATTTGTATTCTTCCAATGGCCTAGACTATCATTTGAGAGCAAATTGAAGAAATTTCATATTTTGTGAAAATGTGCCAGTGCCGCTTTAAATAAATCGTGTGTTTTGCATGTGCATAATGCATGTCCATATACTAATCACTGTGTGAAATATTTAAGCTCAAATTAAAGTCTTTCATATAGAAAATTACAATTGTTTAAAAAATTCCAGATCTGGAATTTTTGTTAAACACAGTAACGTATGGCACTGTTATACAAAACACAAATGTTTACTACATCAAAACAAAAAATCTGATTCCTCTCAAACTTGGAATTGAGCATTTTAGGTGACTATCTTTAGTTCTAGTTGACTACTTTTAATTAATACTCACAAAAATTATACTTCAAAATCACTGAGTCAGGCTTTAAAAGGTGGGTGACCTGATCAAGGTCCGATTTTTCATGTGGTGTTTCCTCCTTCACATGGAAGCATATCGCTAAAAATATCTGTTTACAAATTTTGAAAAACGTTTCTGCCGTTTGTATATTGCCCTACTACATTTGGAGATATTTTTGTTCATAACATATAAAAAAAGGAAACATTTTTGTGCCTAAAATTTCACTGTGGTAATGAGAAAAATATGAAATTTCTTCAGATACCAAAGTGTGGAGGGTGCGTGGTTGTCAATCGTGTCACCTACCTTTAAAGGCACTATCAGTGATTTGCTAAATCTGAAAATTGAAAAAATCATCAAAAATCAGATTTTTGCATTTCTGTAACAAGTATAGATATCCTAATATACCCTACAAGTGATAAGACTGAAAGCAACCTAATAAGGACAAAACCATACATTTTAGTAATTACTGTCCAAACGGACACTTAAAGGGCAACAAGAGATTTCAAATAACAGGTGTTCCTAAAAAAATGTGAAAATTCTGATTTTTGCCCTGATGTAAAGCTTTCCACCAAAAATATCCCCATCTGAAAGGATTAAGCTGAGAAATGTTTCTTTGGTACAAAAATTGTGAAATTTCTAATTTCGTATAGGAGCAAATACGAAATTCAGCCTATGTTTTATATTGAAATATAAGCAAGTCAAAATCACCTGTTTTCTCTCTTTCAAGACATTTCTATAGCCAAATACAAAGTAAGAGATCTACTGAGCGTCTAATCTATATGAAAATACTATTATGACACAATATCTGGGTGCCTCAAAATCTCTCGTTGCACCTTTAATTGAATGGAGGTTCATATCTTTGAGTAATGCTGTTTTCTTCCTTTTCTGTTAAGTTTTCAGTTGCAAAAATTTACTTAAGAAAATTCCTCAGACTTGTACTTCAATTAGAAATTATTTCTGCAATTTTTGAATATTTTTAATCTTTCGGGCGAATCACTGTTAGTGTCTTTAATGTAATTAATATTTCTGTGTGTTAACTTTTAAGAGGATCCCTAACAAGATCAAACACCTGAATTTGTTAATTTGAAACTGACAGGACATTATAGGATTCCCAAATGTTATTAATGTTAAAATTTAATCTGGGGAAGAAAAATATTGTATAACCCTGGATCAATATTAAAATGAGAAAGGCCAAATCTCGTATGAAATCTAATTGCATAACTCCCAGCAACCACTGCAATTCCCATTCCTTCTACTGACTATGGGTAATTGGATATACTCAGGAGAGATACAGAGAGCATATGTGTTATGATCTCCAAGGGACTCCAAAAATAGGGGGTCTTTGGGGAGAACAGCAAATTGCCCCAAAGTAGTAGTTTTCGGGTGACAATTACAAAATTTTGAAAAAAAATGAGTTTTTGGTGACATTTTGTCAAATTTCTAAAATAGAGTCTGTGGGTGAAAATGTTAACCCCCCCTGTCTTTGGGGGACAGTGGTTAAATTTAAAAAAAATATGGTTCTTGAGTGAGATTTAAAAAAATATTGGGTCATGTGTTACAACGGATGCTGAAAATGGGGGTCTTAACAGCCGGGATGCATCACCTCCAAAATGGAAGTCCCCCCCCCCGGGTTATAGGTCTGTGTAGAGTTTGTTGTTCATCCTGTATAAATAAAACAATACATTATATTTTCTGTGTTCCTATTTATTCTTTTTACCCATAAGCACGCTGGATTTGGGCTTAATAATTTCAGGTGAGGGCTAATGTATATAAAAGTTTTATCACCATGCAAAATATCCAATTTTGAAAAATTCTAGAGAGCGCACTATTTTTCAAATGTGCCAGTGTCTCTTTAAATGCATTCCTCCTTTATATGCAATTCACAATATGCAGAATGAATAGAAATTGCAGTTGTTTTTTATGGTTAGTTGCATATCATAATGTTATTGCTTAATGCTAAAGATCAATAAATGCTTACTTTGAATTCAACATAGCATTTATCAGACTTGCCAAATCAGAAAGCAAAATCGTTGTAACTCACGGAATTTAAATTTCTAACTGTTCTATTTTGTTTTGGGTGTAATCGTGAGTTGGGTGCATGTGCCTTGCTGTTATTGTAGCATGCCAGTGGGTAGTATAGTGTGACCATGACTATTACCAAATGCAGCAATAGAAAGCCTTTCATTGCATGATACTGCTGTATTGCATGATCATAAATTCCCTATAGACTGAAGTAATTTTAGTGATGCGCAGTTCAATGGTGAAGCAGCCAGCCTGGTAACCCCCCTCAAATAGCTTTCTATGCAAAAGTATTGGAGTCATCAGCAGAATTATCATCTGTGATTGCATTTTTGTGTATTACAAAAACTGCAGTCAAAAGATGTTTACTCCATTTAAAACTTTGCCTCTGGTCAGAGGAATTGGATCCACAGAAAAACATGCATTCAGTTGTTCCAAGGTCCTGCCCTTGACCATTTGGAAAAAACAACAGAGAGAATACATTTTAAACTCTTTCCTTTTTTTCTCTCAAAATATATTTTTAGAAGTCATAATTGGAAGGTGGAAAAAAAAAACTCCTGACTGAACACAAATGGCGGGTACCGAACGTGAACTTAGTTTCAAGTCAGAAAAGCAGTGTATCACACCGGTATCTGTCTATGTCATGATCATCATCATCAGTCCTCCAGCATCACTCTTAAAATGAAAAGGCATCCCACCAAACACATTTAAAAAGGAAGTCGATAAGCCAATTTCCTTGTGGCTTGTGTATTTTGGTGTTGCGAGATCCGCTGCAGGGACACACGTTGTGGATGTAGGGTCTGTTATGGCTGTATTTATAACTATATATAAGGTATGTAAAAACTAATTCAAAACACATTTTTGTAATGGACACAACCCTCAATTTTTTATTTTGTTCCTTGATGGTGAGATTTTGATATGGGTAGCAGTGTGGAACATGATGAGGTTCATGTGCTGTATACTTTTGGACAGGTTATGAATATAATGAGCTTCATTTACATTTTGAGGAAAATTAATCCACTCTAAGGGACTATCAATCGATTAGTCAATGACTTACTAAACGTGGCAACTGAAAAAAATTTTGTGTGATGACGGCTATTCAATCTTTACGCCGTGACGCAATCGACAAAGGTGGTGGGGTCTGCATGTATATAAGAGCTGACCATTGCGTATACCCCCGATTGATTCTCATATTGATGTTTTGAGGCAGTGTGGTGTGACCTCTTGCTACCCAAAAACAAAACCAATTCTAGTGGGGGGGGGGACTATCCAGATCCCAAACTTATTCAAAGAATTTTCTTGATACATTTGATTCCGTGCTTTTCAAAATTTGCTTTTCACAGGAAAACATATATATTAGGGGACACTAATATATGTACTAGTGGTATTAATCTATATCATTGTATACAAAACCCTACATTAACTACTTTCTTGGCAGGTTTAAAGCAGGGTATCGATAACCCACTCGTGTCACTGATACTCTGAGAGCATCATTGATCATAATCATTATTAATTTCCAACAGCTTGGTTTGTCAAAGATGGTGTTTACCAAATGGTCTCAGTGACCATTTCCTTGTTGTACTGCACGAGGAAAAGTATGGTTCGGGTTCCCATTGCTTCTCAAACACTGCTTCTATTAGATCCATGAAACAACTATGATGCAATGTTTTTTCTAATTGCTAAGTTGACTGACGGGACTGGTAATCTGTGTTGGATAGATTGTGTTGTTGATGATGGTCAAATGTTTTAAAATGCTATGGACCGGTATTCTTGATGTTGTCGCCCCTAAGCGTAACTATCCGTATAAAAAAATCGTACGGAACCGTGGATGACCACCTGCATCCTAGAAAAAATTCATAGGCGTGATAAAATGAGACTTCAAATGAAAAAGGGTAATACTGCCTTCAACTATGAAGATTATACATCCTTACGTAATCAAAATGGCAAAAGGGAAATAAAGAGTGCCAAGGGCTCTTATTTGCAATCTCAACTTTGATGAGTAAGTCGGGTAACCCACGTAAGTTATTTGCAAACATTTGAAGAGTCTTGGATAGCTCTCAAACTCCAATATAAGCAAAAATTGTCCTAATGTCGATGGCGAGTTGTGCTTTGACACACGCTTCAGTTTGTAAGTATATCAAACCCCTTGGTTCTCTACATTGGCCGGCTTCCTTAGTCAGTAAATTACCTTCTCCAAATAAGATGTTTGGCACGGTGCGAATTCATCCATTGATTTTTATAGAGCAGGGGCAATTGTTCGTGATGAATTTGTGCTCAAACCTGTTGTTGAACAATTTTTGTTATAAAAGAACTTTCCAACCTGAATATTCATAAAGGGGTAGGTTTGGATGGGCTCACACCCAAGTTCTTGAAAGATGGGGCTTTTCCTCTTGCCCCATTTTTAATTACACAATTGTCAACTTGTCAATCACTTACTTAAACCCTTGTGCCGGGGACGATGATTAAACTTGCTAGGGTCGTGCCCCTATGTAAAAAGAAAAGCAGGTTGGATGTTGGAAACTATTAGACCTGTTAGCGTCCTGAGTGCGTCTCCAAAATATTGGAGAAATGGTGTGCTAGGTTTCAGGTGGAGGATTACCTTCGATCTAAAAAACCTTAGTATCAATATCAATCAGGCTTTCGTCTGGATATCAAAACAGAATCATGTCTCTATATCTTACTGGGACTTACATTAGAATTGAGCGGTCCAAAGGAATATTATTGTAGGCATGCTTTCTGTTGGATGTTCCAAAACGCGTTCGGACAGCGTTAACATTCGATTTTGGGTAAACAAACTGAGGCGATTGGGAATCAACTCGGCTTGGTTCACTCTTATTTAATCCAATTAGACAGCAGCTCGTTTTCCATAGATTGGTATTCATCTGATTTCCAAATCTCACTGTGGGTGTGCCCCCAGGGGAGCCTTTTAGGTCCTCTGCTTTATCTGTGCCTAGTGCAACGATATGGAAATCTCTGTGAAGAATCGGCTGTTACCCTATGCAGATGACAGTGTTCTTATTTCATCTGACAGAAGACCCTGAAGTTGGTTCCAGAAGCCTCAGTTTGTGACCTGAAATCTTGTAATAACCGGCTAATTGCCAACAAGCTCTCTTTGGGCATGCCGGCCCCAACTTGAATGCATTTTTTTGCTATTGGTTCAAAAAAATCAGTTAAAAAAGGTCACCGATTTTCATATTAATCTTTAATGGGCCAAAAAAGCAATCTCAAAAAAGGCTATTAAAGTATCTGGGGGGGGACTCTTGACCAAACCCCTTTCAGGTGATTCTATGGTTAATTCCAATCATTAAACAAGGTACTGGAAATAAACTCAAGTTTTTATATAGACACTCACAGTATTTTAACCTTAAACTTCGTAGGACACTCAATTCGGCTGTATTTACAGTGTCATTTGACTACTGTGTAAACTCGTGGTACTGTGGTATTGTAAGAAGTGTCCGGCATAAGCTTAAAATCATTCAAAATAGGAATGCTTCGTTTTATACTGCCTATGTCACCCAGGGATCACATTAGTCAAGCTCACTGTGGTTCAGTGAATTGCTCTGGAATTTCCAAAACAGGAGTTAGGGAAACTACGACTACAATATGTTGAAAACATATTACAACTCTGGTTGGCCCCGCATATCTTCAATTCAATTTTTTACTAACAAGTAGAGATTTGTAACATTTTTTTTGTTTGTATCATATAGATCGGCTTATATAACTTTCAAGTCCCTAGGGTTAAAGGTCAGTCTGTTAAGTATTCTTTCTTTATAATGGCATTACTGACTGGAATAACTTGCCCTCCAATATCACAATGGGTAAGCGGATAAGGGCCACGTTTCAAACGTATTTGTTTAAAACAAATCCATCTACCATAATCGCTGAGCCAATGAAGTCGGGCTGAATTTTGCCTAAACTACTTTCCAGTCCTATGGTTGGGTTGTGAAAATCACCTTTCCATCCATGTTCATTTTGCTAGTTCTGCTTTTTTGCATTATTTGTCCTCCGCACACTGGGTGCCTCTGTCATTTTCATGGACCCCATTGGAAATAAGTTGGGAAATTCAGCCGACTTAAATGGTTATCCTGGCTAATTGAAGGTGTACGTATGTGTTAGTGGCTTATTGATATTGTTTGTAATCTGTAATTTTTCTTTTGTCGATTTGCCGAATAAATAACAAAACAAACAAACAAACACAATGATAGAAACATGACAAGGTCATGTGCTGTATACTTTTTGGACAGGGTATGAATATTAATGAGTCATTTGCATCGTTTCAATAAAATCTGAGTAAACCATGGGCATGGGCCATTCTTATAGGCACCACGTAATTCTTTTTATGATGTTAAGATTTTAGTTATGGGTAGCAGTGTTTTCAATAAACTAAAAAACACTCAAGGATGTTCAGTGTAAATTGATGTATGTGTCAAGAAATTATTTTTGTTTATAATCACAAATTTGGGATCTTTGTGGTGGTATAGTTAAGAGTTGATTTGTCATCATTAAAGTATTTGTAAATTTTTTGGATTTTTTGTATGAGCTAAAAAGTAAAAGCTTGCACTGCACATATGAAGTTAGACTTTAGAAATATTTAAAAATTTAAATCTAATGTTTTTCTTTATTCTTTGAATATCTTTTACAAACCAATGGATTCCATTCCTTTTCTGCAGTGAGAAAAAAGGTCCAATTCCAGTGCCCCGATTGTGAGGAAGAGCTCGATACAGCGAGGTTGTACGGGATAGCTACTCCAGAAAAACAGCTTGAAAAGGCTGTTGTATTTTGCCAGAATAGAGCCAATGGCTGTTCCAGATGAGATGAAACTAAGAGACCTCAGTGTTCACCTCCGTAAAGCTGCAAATATGAGCGGATAGAATGTGTAAACAAATCCAAGGAGTTACCGCAGGTATTACTGAGGGGACAATTGGCCGATCATCTGCCCAAAATGAATGTCAATTCTGCATGAAAAAATGTGAATATTGTGAGGAGGAATTTCCTGTGGCAGATCTAAAGGTAACAGTGCTCTCTTTCTTTTTCCACCCCCCTCCCATCTCTCTCACTCCTCTCTCTCTCCCTCTCTCTCTCTCTCTCTCTCTCTCTCTCTCACAGCTGTTTGAAAAGTTTCAATTATTATGACAAATCGAGAATAAAACAAAAGATATCAACTGTGACACACTTTGACAACTAACTTGGAGTATTTAGACCACTAAATACGTCCTGTGTAAATTTGATTAAATTTCATTGCGGGTAAATATGAGTTTTCATAAAATCTAGTTTTACACGTCTTTCTATGGGAAATAGACATCTAATATTTATATAAATAGTTATAGGGCACTATAACATACAAATTATGACCGTTGTAGGCCTATATGGCAAAATTCCTGCAATGGATTTTTTTTATTTTAGCGGGGGTAATAGCTCTTGCATGTCCCTACTTTAATCAGTGTTAAAAATTGGTGTCGCCATTGCTTAAAATTCACTAAAAAATAAAAAGAGGACCTATTTGCATGGGGTCAAAAGCTGTGCTTCTCTCTTACAGCAATATATTTCTCGTGGGAGAGCGTGGCCTAGCGGTTAGGGTGCACATTGGTGCCTCTGGCGCAAATTTACCTTCAAACTTCACGGGTTCGAATCCCGGTGGGGTGTGGCACTTGATGGAATTTATTCGGGTTACCTATCAATTCTGGATTTGATCTGTATACCAGCTATTGATTAAATACAGGGGAATACACTCTCCACCATGGTTCCACTGAATTGGGCAAAATGGAATTGGAAAGCATCCCCGTCCTTCGGGGGGACGTTAAACGCCGTCGTCCCGTGTACAGAGGGAGTCACAAACTGTAAAATGTAACATCGCCAGTCAGTGTCGAAATATAGGTAGGTGTTAACCCCTGATGTTCCAGTCCGCCCCAGCCTCAAATAGGCGGGCCAGGTTAGGAGCGTCCGTATCCTGGGTACACGCGGCCCCGGTCAGCACACTAGCTGAACTAATCCTGACACCACCAAAGCCATTACCAAATGATTGGGGATACGACACAACAACAAAACCAAACAATATATTTCTTCAAAAAGAAAACAACATATTGGCCTCTGAAACAGGCGTGGCCAGCAGGGTGGTGGGGGAGGGGGCAGAGAGCCTTCAGAGAAAAAAAATGAGGGGAAGTTGAGAAGGAATAGATCATGATAGATGGATATTCATGCTAAATCAGCCATCTTTGGACCTGTGTGCCCTGCAACCAGGACATTGTTTATCTGCTATCAGGACATTTTTTTTACCCACCGGGAACATGCCCCATCAGAACCACCTGGCTGGCTATGTGCCTTGAATCTCAAAAAAGCTAAATTTAAATGATAAATTTTAAACTATCTCAAGCTTTTTATTACAATTAAATTGGTTTTGTTTCTGTTTATTTACAACAGGTTCACCAAGAGAAATGCAAAGCACATCTCAGTGAGTGCCCAAACAAGTGTACACCCTATGGGATCCATCAAGACAAAGTAAGTTATGAAAGAAAAAAAAAACAATTTCCATGGTGCAAAGGAATCTTGCATCAGCATCTTAAGAAATTCCCCCTTGCAGTTAGCATCATGTACATGACTCATCGACTTTACATATCACTGTGAACTCTTTTCAGCTCTCATATTCAATACGGATTGAAATATCGTAATGAAATTTTACAGATTGGGTTAAGGTCATTTAATCATGATGAAAACTTTATATACACCCCCTTAACATATTTAGTCCTACTGAAAAAAAAATGAATATCCAGGGAATATGTTATACTCAAGTTTATTTTCTGAAATGGTTAGTGCCTGATACAGCATGGCTATTTGTGTCATGTCAGTCCCATACAAGCTCTTCATACCATGATCTTTAATCAATGCAGTTATGAAATCCTATGGAAATAAAAGGTTCTGAGTTTTTGTCACTTAATTTATAATTATTGCACCCTCTCTATAGATGAGTTGACATGTGCAGTCAACGCCCGGCAAGAAACAAAAGCACTGCCCGGCAGTCTGTGTGGAGCATGTGCAGGGCGTGTGCTATTAAAATTAACGCTCAATCAGGCGTGATTAGGCTATTAAATGTGTGTAACTGTATGGGCATATTCTTCGAACCTCTAACATGTCAGTTGACCAGGTCAAACTTGGGTTTGTAAACCTTGATGTCATCTCATCTATAACAACAAACAAATATTTACCCTTACCATTGATATGCTAAATATGAAAATAGCAAATTCCAATTTGTATCTTGAAATTGATTTGTTGAGCATTACAGAGGGTGTTGTATTGGTACCAACAATTTCACCAGTTTTGTTAAAAGTATCAGTCAATAAGTTCATGGGGCCCAAAAAAGACTATAATAATTTTTAAAAATCGGACTTTACACTCATTTCAACCCACAAACATTAGAACTTCAGAGATAATTTTAGCACGATCATGAAAATGTCTGGTGATTCTTAAACTTCTTGAACACTTTTATCCTAAGTAATGACATGTGTTTGTACAATATCGGCACATTGCAATGCATTATGGATTGATTCAAATCACCTTCTGGGCATTACTTACACATTTATATTTTTCTTTCTTTTCAGCTTGAGCAGACACTGAATGTGGAGTGCCCGATTTGGCTGGTAGTGAAGTGAATTGCTTTTTTTTTCCAATGATATGCTGCAGTTTCAATGTAAGTAAACCCACACAAACATAATTGCAGTTATCGTAGTGTGGCGATCCAGCCCAGATCGGTACTGCCGATCTCCGATCATAAAATTGTTGAATCGGGGACCGATCAGATACCGATTCAGATTATATTTGTAAATTAGAAATCGCGCCAAAATCGCAGTGAAATTCACACAACCTACAACCATTTACCCTCTACACGGTTTGAAACAAAATCATGTGACAGTCTATGGCTATTTTACGTCAAAAAACAGTGCTGGATCTTCCCTTACCCGCAGCCAGTGGTCTATTTGTGAACTTAAAAAAAACAACATGTTTTTGTTCTGTTGAGTAGCGTACTGGTGTATCAAATCATTATTTAACCCCCCACTGTGCCAGCTATTATGTTATGAATTATTAACCCCCCCACTGTGCAGCTATTATGTTATCAAGCATGGCACGTGGCATCGTGTGTGATGGAGTAACACCCGGCCGTTGGGTCTGGTCCACTGAGGTTGTTTACAGCTAAGTCGTGGGAATTTTGTGATAAAGTTTATGTTTGAATGTTACATTGTGGATTGAAGCTCTGTTTGTACTTTAAATAATGCAACGGCGGCTACTGCCGGTCACTTTCATTCATTGCGGTCGTCTGCATTTTATTCCATAGGTATGTGTATTAAGTATAGGTCCGTATGGACATGTGTGTAGGTCCGTATGTATAGATATGTAGGTGCGTATGTAAAGGGGTGTATGGGTGAAGAATTTTTAGTTAAGTATTATATAAAACTTTGAAAGTGATGACGTCACTGATGACGTCATTAGAGGACTTTTTAATTTTAGATATAGTGATTTTGGGTATATGCTTGACTTCCCTATACAAAAATCCATAGAGAATACATAGTGTGGATATAAAAGACGGGGGGGATTCATTGGGGGGGGGCAGTTGAAAAAAAGAGGTGGAGTAGTGTATTGGTGAGGGGTAATGGGGGTTGATTGGGTATTGCTTATTTTAAGTTGGTTATATGGGTATGGTTAAGGTGGAAATTACTATGATCCTTGTAATTAGTGTCTTCATATATTGTATTTAATTGTGTATAAAAAATTATTATAAATATAAATAAATTTTATATAAATACTTTAAATAAGTGAAGAGTAAATATTATCAAATGAGTAAAAACATGAATTTAATGAAGAAATAAGGACCAGCATTTACATATATGATGAATTACGTATGAGGAAACACACGTGGAGTCTTCTTTCAGCCATACAATGGCTGCAATGACTACTTGTACGCATGCTCATTTCTGTCTGTAGATGTTGATGGAATTTTCCATGTAACGTACTTTTGAGGATCTTCACCCGCAGGAAAACTTCCCGTTTCAGAAGTATTGCGTAAAATACGCAAAAGTAATAGAAATTATCTACAGTGTACAACACAGGATTCTTGCGGAGTAAATGAGGCCAGCGCATTTATAATGACATAATGTAGTAGTCACATAGAAAAATATAAACCCCGGCCTAACGCTTAAAAACTGTTGTATTAGTAACACTTTGGGCTTTTATTGTCAGGTTGGGAGATCGGTGAGGTGGATCGGTAGCTGATGACTTTTCTCCCGATCCGATTCAAAGCCGATTCGACCAAAAAATCAGGCAGATTTCCGATCTGCCGATCAAGATCGGCCCACACTAGTTATAGAACATTTCCTGTTGTCCCAATCTCTGTTTAATATGAAACCACTGAACTTTTTATATCTCTGAAAGTAATAACATTAAACTCAATTTAGCGTCCTTGTTTTCATTGGTTCTAATTGTTTTGTTCTAAATATCCAACATGGCAGAACTACTCAAAGAGCGAAGGTTGACTTTTAAAAAGAAAAAGATCCGTTGTCTGTAATGATGTAATATTAGTGCAGTTGATGCTATTTTCAGAAAAAATTTAGGTCAAATATTATTTGCAAATACTTAATCATTGGGGATTTGTAGTTGTTTTTTTTGGGTAAAATTTTGGCTATGAAGGGTAAAAATAAAAGGGGCAAAATGCACTTAAATATTTGGGGTTGTTAAGGAATATGTTTTCAACACATTCTGTGAAAGGTTGAGGTGAGGTTGGTAAAAAAAAACAAGGTTTGGTAAAAAACATTGAATGATGACTTCCAATAAAATCTCTGAAATCCCTTTAATGTCAAATACCACTCATGGCAACCAATCTTTTTATCCCTACAAAAACCACAGAGTATACGTAGAGAAATGAGGAATCACAAGATGGGACCACAAGCTGACCATCTTCAATGACAGTGAGATGGCTGGAGGAGACTAGACTTAAGATGACGGAGACTCAACATCTTGTACAAGAAATCTCAAATGACACTGGTCTCATGGCGTCCAAGAACAGACCTAGTCTCTGAAATGGCAATATGCAGGTGCATCTAAGAAAGCAGAAACTCATCTCAGAGAACTTCAGGTAATTGACTTTGTTCTTGGATAAGATCATAAGGACCAAGAAAAAAATTGTTTCAGAAACACCAATGTGCTGTGGAACATCCGATTGCGAAGAGCACTATACACTAAGCCCATTTGGATTTGTTAAAGGTTTGTTTTAATTGTCGGGGGAAAATTTCTAAGTTGGCAATGAAGTGGCCAAAAATGACAGGGCCACAGAAAACTATCTGAAAAAGTTACTGAAAAAGAATCCCACATACCACAGGTGTTCATTTGTTTTACTAAAATTACAATATATAGCAATATTTTTGCCCTATGATTGAGGCAAACTTTTTGGGGCTGTACCAAGTAACTTGTTGTCAAATAAACATGTAGGGTCATTCCATGCCAATTCAACTACACCATCACATAATTGGATTTCTTTATTTTTGGTGTATTGAAAGAGAGTAATGAGAACTAAAATCCTGAAAAATTGAGTCTGGACCTCTTTCGTTTTCACGCTACAGCAATTTTAATTAGGAGGAGGGGTCACCTCAAAAACATGTACCGGTGGAAATTCAATATTCAGAAGGGCCATAAGTAAAGAACTACACCCCTCAGATCCTTCAAACTTGGTATTCTGGATTACCCTTTGCTGCAGATTGCAAATGTGTGATCAGAAAAATATTCACCTTGCTCCAATTTAAAGTTACAGGGGGTCAAAAATGGCTCAAAACCATTCAGACCGTACTTTGGGGGGGGGGCTGTAAGTCAAAAAGTAAAAGTGATATAACTTCCAAGTTTCGGCTGGGGGTAGTTCATCTTGAATACTACCCTTGTATACAATCTTATACTTCTATCAGCTTCATTGGAAGAGATATAGCTGTCGCAAAAAGCAACAAGTCCAATTTAACCTTGACTTGACCCCCTAAAAATCAATGTCGGACATTCGGTACCAAGTTCTGCTTCAAATATGCACCAAAAAAGAAGGAAATCGATGAGGCGATGGTGTACTCGATTTGTTGAATTGGCATGGAATGACCCTGTAACGTTCTGGATAGGTGTTCTATAAGCAAATCAAGTGCAAATTTAGAGAAATTTGTATCCTCAGAAAATCTTCTTGTGTCCTTTTAATTATAACTTTTTCTTAATGACTTTTCTGTTATATAATAGAAAGTACAGTTGCACTTAGATTGGGTACTTAACAAATCTAATTTTGATGCGATGTTTAAGTCATTGTTTTCCTTTTTTGTGTCGTCTGCAAGAATTACAGAAGGCACATTAGGGATTACTCTGGTCGTATGTCTGTGTATCTGTGTGTGTGTGTGTGTCTGTGGTCAAAATGTTAACCCTTACTATATTGCATGCCGTATGAGTTCCATAATGGCTACGTTGATGTAACTTGGTGGAAAGGAGGCAGCGGGGTGGGGTGACATGTTGGTGACCTCGTGTGACCTTGGTGACCTCATGTGACCTTTGGCTCCATTCACAAACTGCGACGGCAGACGACACTTGCGGTCCGGGGACCGCGATGTTAAATTTTGGTTTTGTGAAAGTATAACATTTTCTTTCAATATATATGTTAAAGTAGAAATTTAAAACATTTTTTTTGTAAATGCTCCAGAAATTGGTTGCTAAAGCAGTCTGACCAAATAGACAAACTTGAAACTCAAGGTCGTCAAGCAGCAAAGAATGAAGATGTTGTAGAAATGAAAAAGACAATGTTCAAACCCCTACAAGACAAACAGGATCAGATGGACGACCGTCTCAAAAGGATTGAACGTGGTGGTTTTGTAGGTGGTGGTGGTGGTGGTGGTGGTGGTGGAGGACGTGGAGAACCTGGACCAGGTGGAGGGAATGTTGGAGGAGGTAAGATTCATATTGAAAGCAAAAATGTTGCAATATTTATAAAATGAAAGATAGGATTTATTGTTTTGCCTATCTAATATCATGTCATATTGGATGAGCAGTCCAATATTTTGAGAAGTGGATGCTGGAGCAACAGGTATCCACTACGATAAAAATATTGGATTGCCCATCCAATATGACATGATATTAGATAGGTAAAACAACAAACCTATCTTTTATTCTCATTCTTATTTAGTTTTGGTGGTTTTTGATCGCCAAAAATATTTCCGATTCAATTTCATTTCTTTAAAAAGACAAAACTAATCCCCAGCAGTATAAAATGAACCAGCCTGAATTGGCTGTGTATACACGCATAAACCCTTGCATGACAAAGCACTATCTAATATTGTCTCATATTAGATAGGCAACAACTAATGATATTACGCGTTTGCATACTAAACCCCGCCCACTGAATAAGAATTGTGATTCTATTACTCTCATCTATCCATGCAAGCGAGTTGGCAATATAGGAGCTTTGTACTGTTAAAACTTCCTAGCTTTGATGTGTGTGTACGTGCATGTGTGTGTATGTATGTGTGTGTGAGGGTGTGTGTGTGTGTGTGTGTGTGTATAAAAACTTAATTACCTTGTGGGTATGTTTTTGATTTAAAAGTCTTTAATTGTGCCCACAAGAGCAGATGTGCCTTACACTGAAGGATCTTCCTTTTGACCTCTTTTGGTATTTGGTTAAAATAAATAAATTATTTGCATGTATCTAACTTTTATATTACTTTCATTCTGTAGTGGTGAGTAATGCCAGAGTGGTGTCCATAGAAAACCAGATGGGTATGCATGCTGTACGTCTGGCAGAGCATGAACTACGCTTTCAAGTCAATGAGACTGCCAACTATGAAGGACTGCTTATTTGGAAAATCAAGGACTTTGCTCGACGCAAAAGAGATGCAGACAGTGGCAAGACGCTCTCCCTTTACAGCCAGCCTTTTTACACCAGTCGCTACGGATACAAGATGTGTGCACGGATCTATCTCAATGGAGATGGAATGGGGAAGGGTACACATGTATCTCTGTTCTTTGTTGTCATGAGAGGAGACTACGATGCCCTTTTACCATGGCCTTTCCGCCAGAAGGTTAGTACTTATCTTGAAGCAATCAAACAATTTTATTGGGGGCACTCACTTTCCAGTTGTCATATCAGACATAAGAGAAGCATGCTTTGATTGTTTTGCACGATGCTTCTCTATATGGATGATTAGAACAGTGCAGAAGTTTAAATTTAGGGTGTTTTGTGTTATTTTTTCTACTTGTTGGTCCAATAAACCATTGAAATGTTCTTGATAGGTCAAATCAAGGTTAAATTTAGAGGAATCTTTTAAGTCAGAAAAATCTCCTTGTGGGCCTTGAAGCTTTCAATTCATGTACACGGAGCATCATAACTGCACAGGTAATTCACAGTCAGTTCCAGTAATAATACGGTGTTAACCCCTAACTGTCCCAGGCCACCCTGATGCCTTGAGCAGAATTGGGAAGCAGTTTCTGAACAATGATCTACCCAGGCTAAATGAGATATAAATAAATAAATCCTGGGGGGATTTTGAGAAATTTGCAGGCTTTGGAAATGAATTTGCCTAGAATTTAGCTTCTGAGTCAAAAATTTTCCAAAAAGGGACCCTTCCTTAAGAACTGAATTATGTCTAAACGGGACCTTTAAAACTGTCTGGGAGAGGTGCAAAGGGAAGTATCTTAAGTGCCGACATACCCATACCTCCCTTCCTCTATTCAGTGTCCCCAGGAATAAATATAATTCTTTTAGTACATCACAATTTTCCAATACAGGCCACACTTATGATCTTGGACCAAGCGATGGCGAACTCACCTTTCGGACAGCTTCAGGCCCGACCCAAGTCCAGCAGGCTTCCAGGCGACCAAACAACAGAGATGAAATAGCATTCAGGAGTCATCTCTTCGTCAACCAGAAGTGAAGGACACCACATATGTGAAAGACGATGGATATTCATCACGGCATGGGATACATCAGATCTCTATGGACCATAAAATGTAGCCACATTCAATTATATCAGACAATCTGCTATGCATGTGTGACATATATATAGTGCAAACCCCGGTCCCTAAACATCAAAAGTGGTAACCATGGAGTTCTAAATTTGCGAGGAAAAGGTTGTATATTTTTTACTGTCATCGAGGACCGCGAAATCATGAAAAGGGGGTATTCTGAGCATCCGTCCGCGAAATTTTTAAAAAAAAGGGGCATTTCACAGATTGGTCTGGTCGACTATCAAACTTTTACAGAACATTTGTTTATCATCATGCCATCATTGTGCATTTTCATCAAGTTAAAATCAGTATACATGTATTGTAATTAATCCAAATAAAGACAGGATCATCTGGGAGTAAAGCAGGCACAAAGTAATATTGATACTTGTATGTTGGTTCTTTAAAATGTAAATTATAAAGTCTATTGACAAGGGGTGTCTGCAAAATCTTGTCATTGAAAACCTTGAAAGGGGGTTTTTTAACCTGATTTTGTCATCGATTTTGCCAAAAAAAGGGGGGTAAACAAATGAAAATTATTGGAAAGGGGGGTTTTGAAAAAATGAAGAACCTCTCTGGTTACCAATTTCTATGTGAGTTGAGGGACCGGGGTGCAAACAATTATTACATAATTTTCCAAAAGTGGTGCGAAGTGGCTGGATGTAATTCTGCACGGGATAATAGAGCAAGTGAGGAGAAAGTCTACAATCATCGAAAAAAGTTCTTCGAACGCTGACATTTACCGAAGTCCCAATTCCGTGATGAATTGTGAATGACCTACAAAGGTGATGTTTTTGATTTGAGGATGAAAAATGATGCAGACTAAGGCTCCCCTGCCCCCCCTTCCCCCGAGTCAATGTTGATACAATTTGGCGAACTCAAACAAGAAATTGACATTTACAACATTGAAGGGGTGGGGGAGCATTTTACATGTATAGACAGGAAAAGTGTTCAAAAACATTTTTTCGAGGATGTCTGGGTCAAATGCAAAAAAAATCATATAAATGGAATTTTTCCCATAACTTGAAAATTAAGTAACTGCACAGTGCTTCAATTGTACATGGTATGAAAATATAAAAGTGTCTTCCTTCTTTATAAATGGTAGGTGAACGTCCTTGGAGTATAGGGAGCGGGCATTAATACCAATTAAATGGAAATGTTTCTATGATGCGGCTTCTCTATTTGCATCATTCACATGAAACCACTTCTCTCATTCCTCATATTATATTTTATCTAAGATTATAATAGAGAGAGAGAGAGAACAGAAGAGAGACGAGACAGACAGCGGCGGATGTGTGCTAATCAAAATCGATCTCTCTCAGGAAGGAACTGCTGCTATGTATTGTGCTGTCTACTACAAACTGCAAAATGTCTTAGTGTAATAAGCATCTGATGTATAGTTGTCAGATCTTCTTGTGCAAGAATCATCACTATACTGTAAACTATGTGTTCACGTTTTGTAAAATTTTTTAAAATTATAAAACGCGTTAAGAAAATAAAACAAAGCAAAAAATACCCATATCTGGTTAAAAGGTGGGTATTTTCTTGTAACCCTGTTCTCAAAATAGTGGGTTTTTTACGTTTTGTTGTTTGTTTAACGCGTTAGGCATTTAGAAATTGTTGCGGGGGAAAAAATAAACCACATGTTGTAGGAGGAATGCCGAAGATGTATGACAATTTCAATGCAAAAGATCAACATATTTTGTTACTGTAAGAAATATGTTAATAGAGATCCCGCAAGGGCTTTTCGTGGTTGTGTGGTTAAAAAAGACGGCGTGATAAAACAATTATTCACGTACGCCTAATGAATATGCCAAAGTTAAACACACCATGTCTATGTTTCTATTCCAATCATATGTCAATCGGTTGCCACGGTAATAATAACGGAAATGATGGAAACATGAAACTGATAGTCATTTGTTAAAAAATCGCAAAAAAAAATCTGCTCCTTTCTAATTCTTACATATGTCGTTGGATAACCGTGCGGGGGGGTCAGAGCACCAATTTCTATGGGGTAGTGATTGAATACCGTCACAGAGGGTAATAATCCCCACATGTATTTCTATAATAAATCAGATTGAACCAAACACAAAGAAGTCGTGTCTCCTCTGGTTCCGCGGGGAAGACAGTGATTCGGGGACGAGGTAACAAGTTCGAACCACGGTGGTGGTAATTATTTTTTTTCTGAAGCCTTCTTTCTTGAAAACTCTAAACATTTCTGTCTTCCCCTAATTAAATCATCAGTTATGGAATGAACGTGAGTTTTACTTACCCTTTATGTATTGAAGATTTTTTTGGCTAAACTAAAATTTCACTGGAAATATGAAAAAAGTAGTGGTACAACTACTGAAGTGCTGATTTGCCTTTATTATCTGGAATTGATGTTGTTATATATAATTAATATATAATATTATCTATAATATATATATATATTTTATAGATTATATATATATATATATATATATATAATATCTATTATATATATATAATATATATATATATAATCCTATAGATATAGATAACTTAGACATGGATAGAAGTTATAAAACAGAGTGTGTGTGTGTGATTGTGTGTGTATTGTCTGTGTCTGAAATCCGCGAAAATTGAGTTATATTTATGAAGGGAAAAAAACAAATATTATATACATTTAACGGTTAAATTAAGGTTTTTTTTTTTTCGAGGATTGTAGATAAGCATTTAGAACTATTTAGGAATTGAGAGAACTTGCCTAGAACAATCCACAAGTATAGAGAACTTGACTTAGAACAATCCACAAGTATATTAAGTCCCTATTTTAAAGGATGATTTTAATTCGAATAAGTCCCATTGCCAGCCACTAAAGTAATAGGTATATGATACAATCACAGTCATGGCCAAATCTAATTATAGTTATGATGCAACCCTTAATATGGGGGCACATGGTAGGGAAAGGGGTGCACCCCAAAAAATCCACAAAGGGAAATTCCACAAAGATTTTTTTTTGGAAAAATGGTCCAAACAAAATTTACAGAAAATCTGACAAGAAAGTCTACTTTTGGTGCTGAGATGCTAGAAAAAGTCTAAAGGGCCATTGTTAGGGGGGTTATAGCCACTTTACCACAAATCTGTGTAAGTGCAGATTTTTTCCACATAACTTTTTCGAAGACCCACACACCCTAAATAAATCCTGCATACTTCCTGGGACCGTGCACCTGTATTTTACATGTGACCTATGGGGCTCTTCACAAATTTTAGGGGACACAGAGGGGGGTTGTAAAATTTAGGACGGGATGCGCAACTCCCTTCTGGTCACCACCACCACCGCACCATTAACACCACCACCCCACTTCTGCCACCTATGCAAGTATGCTCTGTTCTAATAAAGTAGGAAAATACAAAATGCCTTCAGCATTCTCCTTTGGAACTTTATCAGTCAAACCTCTGTATTAGATATTTTGTGTATACCATTTAATAGTGCAAATCAATGCCAAATAAGTATTCAACTTATCTGAATGCGTGGAAATATGTGATAACAGTATTTTACTCTCAACATAAATATTTCACTAAATGTTAGCAAATAGCTATATATTTTTTGGCAAATACACTTTGGTGAGTACAAATGTACATGCATGTTCTTTATGCTATATTTTTAGAAAATATATGGGTGTTTACATTGAAATTTACAATGTATTGATATATTAAGACTTTAATATATTTATAGGTATATTTATAATAGATGTATATGTATTTTTATATTAAAATTTAATACTTTTAATATATGGTTTATTTTTTCATAGACCTGTTAACTTTTTGGGGTATTTGTATTCATAAAAATACTTGTATTTATGGAAATTGACACTGAAATTTTCATTGTATTGAAATATATATATTTCACTATTTTATATTTTTAATATATAATGTAGTTTTTGTATGTGTTTCTAAGAAAAAAACTGTCTAAAGGAATTGTTTGTGTATTAATATTTCACAGCTTTGAAGATGGTTTAGTTTATGGTTTGAAACCTTATAGATCAAAATATTTTTCGCAGGCTTTTTAAATTCAGTGTTTTGAAGGTAACTAGGAAAATCAGTAAATTTTGAAAAAATCAAAACTTCAGCACAATTTCCCGCTCTATGGTAGTGGTATTTATTCATATTGTATACTTAAAGAGACATAAGGAGATTTTTTAAGGATACAAATTTCTCTAAAATTTGGACTTGATTGGTTGTAGAACACCTACTAAGAATGTTTGGAAAGTTTATTGGACAAACAAACTAGGTTTTCAACTAGCCAGACGAGCTCTATAAACCCCCTGGAGGGGGGGGGCACTCACATATGAAATGGATATGGGTGTAAGGCTCGCACTTCCAAACACAGGGGCATTCGGTGACAGAGGACTGGAAAAAAATAGGGGTCTTTGGGTGAGAGACAGCCAAATTGCCCCAAAATAGGGGTTTTCTGAGTGACAAATTTGCAAAATTTTCACAAAAATGGGGTCTTTGGGTGAGATTTTTTGCAAAATTTCTAAAATAAAAGGTCTTTTGGTGAATATTTTCAAAATTTTTCCCCAAAATAGGGGTCTTTGGGTGACATTGGTAAAATTTTCAAAAAAAAGTGGTCTTTGGGTGAGATTTTCAAAAAAATATGGAATCTTTGGGTGACAACGGTGCTGAAAAGGGGGTCTTAACAGCCTTACATATGTAGTGCTTCCAAGATGGGAGTGCCCCCCCCCCCAAAAAAACCAGGATAAAACTCTTCTGGAGTTTGTAAGGTGTGCTGTAGGAGTGCTTCTTACTAAATTGAAAATGGAAATTGAGGTGTGTACTAAATCACACCACTAAAAGGTATTTCAGGAGAGCTATTGAATGCAATCATACTAGCATGCCTCAAAATCAAATGCTTCAATGGTATTTACCAAGAGAGATGTATGCAGTTATTTCTAAGAATGATTAGATTTTGTTCTTTCCTTCAGCTTTTATAAACTTCTTTTTTTGCTTTCATATCATGTGAGTTTAAAGATTTTGACTGAAATATAAAAATCAATTGTTTATTTTTTAATTAATGTAGATTAAATTACTGTACAATTTACACTCTATCATTCAAAGTAAAACTAAACATTGCGCATTGTGCTGTAATTTAGTTGACTGATTTAGAGATTTTGAAATATAATTTTTCTCTGTATTAATTGAAAATAGTGAACTAAATACAGTCACCTAAAATGTTAATTCCAAAGTTTGAGATGAATAGGAATTTTCGTTTTGATGTAGAAAACATTTATGTATAGTATAACAGGACCATAGGATACTGTGTATAGCAAAGATTCAGGATCTGGAATTTTATTACAAAGTTGTGATTTTCTATATGAAAGTTGTGATTTTCTATATGAAAGACATCAATTTGAGCTGAGTTATTTCACACAGTGATTAGTATGTGGACAAACATTATGTGTATGCAAAATGCAAAAAGCAAAGAACACAATTTGTTAGAAAATTGAGGGCGCCACTCAGGAAATCTCGGAGTCAGCCTTTAAAGTGACAGGAGGAGATTTTTTAGGATACGGATTTCTCTCAAATTGCACAGGATTGATTGTAGACCACTACCAAGAACGTTCCGAAGGTTTATTGGACAGAAAAGTACAAAAGAAAACGGCAAACCTTGTTTTGAACTTTCCTGACTATCGTAGTTTTCCCCATAGAACACCGTGCTTTGACTTTCTGTTGTGCACGACAGAAAGTACTAAATCATATTATTATTACATGGAGATGGCGTATTTGGCTTATTCACTTCAGGTTGTGATCTAATACATTCGAAAGCATTCCAAATATGCAAAAAACCCGGGGTTTGAAAAAAAAATGAGGGCACTTCTTTCTGGAAATCTCCTCATGTCTCTTTAAATATATGTAGTTCATTATTTATTATAGTCTGTTAGTCTATTATTTATCTATTTATTTTGCTCAATATAGAATATTTATGAGTGTTTTACTTGTTAATAGGTGTGAATTTAATTGTGTAAATACCAAAATCTGAATAAAATGGGATTTACATTTTTATGGTAGCTATGTAGCTGTACCAGAAATGATTACATACCATAACATTCAAAGATTGTGTCAATCCATTTGTATGTTTGTTGATGCTATATTGCCATTGCATTTTTATCCAGACTGGTACTTGATACCAAGACTCTATGTTGGTATTCTAAATGGACTGGGTTTATACCAGTAGGCTTAATCCTTCAGGACGGACCATTTTGCTTTCAGCATACTCTGAAAGTTAAATGTAATGGTAAGAAAATTCCTCATGGATGAGCCGAAATGACCCATCCATGAGGAATAACACCCATTACAGCACACTTCCAAAGTATGTTGAAAGGCAAAAGAGTAAGCAAAATTGAAACCAGCACGTTTAATGGTTGAACCAAGTACCATCACTATGGCGGTATGTGTCGGAAAATCCCGCTACTGCCCGCGGTACTGCAATCTTGCCGCGCGGCAGCCGCGTGACTGCCCCCGGTCTAGCCACGCTCCAGGCTCGGTCTTGCTCTGGGATCTGTTGCGCTCCTGCTTGAAGTCAGACATGCGTGGGGTAGGGCAAGTTTTTTTTTACTCATTACGGAATAAAGTGCAATGTGATATTGAGGTTTATCCTGTTATATCATTTACCCGGAGTGAGGCAGGTGCGATACCGGCAAGATTACAGCATCACGGACGGTAGCGGGATTTTCCGACACATATACCACCATACATCACTGTAGACATGTTGATGAACATTTTGATGGTGGAAAAGTTACTGTACTGATATAAAATTGCTTGCTTTTACAAATAAGATACTTTTTTGTATTAAGCCCAAATCAGTGTTTTTATGGTAAACAATGATTTTTATAAAAGAACCACTCCGCAGTGGTTTTATTCAGCAGACCACTGTTCATGGTGTTAAATACAAGAAAGCACACACTGGAGTTGATTCCTCAGCATCCACTGTGCTTGACAGGTCTGTGACCTTTGTCGCTTTGATGTCAATGAGTATGAGTCTGTGATATTCCCATGAAATAAGCTGTAATAAACACATTTGTTGATAGCTGCAGTGATTCAATTTATGGCACACCCACAAATTAGGCTAAACACACTGGATTTCTTTTGCCACGATGAAGGCTCCTATATTCTGTTATGACGTCTCATGACAAGGAGGCCATATAACAACAGGGTGTCTCAAAAAAGTTGTGCAAGCAGATAAACTCCAATTTCTCAAAAACTGCCCAAGCTGCGAATTTCATTTTAATGGAGAATATTAATTATACCCTTTTAGTCTTTAATAATCGTTTATATCTATGGTTTGAGTGGGTAGATTGTCATGGGATTTTGCACAAAAGAGTATATTCAATATCCTCAATGAAATGAAATCACAGCTTCAGGAATTTTTTAGAAGTCTTTGGAGTTTATCTGGTTTGCACAACTTTTGGGGGACATGCCCCCTGTATGATTTATGGTAGGATATACTTTTCTGTGTTAAAATGTATCTGTATTCTTCCAAGGTCTTGATGTGGATCCTATCAGGTCTTCATAAAATTTAGGGGTGATATAGGGGTTACATCCCCTTCCTTCTCCCCAGAGGGTGTTTGAACCAATCCCCTGATGCATTGCAATGTGCTTATAGGCCCTACTGTGTGCTACTACAACACATGTCAGCTAATTAGGATAAAAGGTTCCAAAAGTTTGAGAACCACAAGATATTTCAGGAGATGCTAAACAATCTCCAAAGTAGTAATGCTTTGTGGGCTAAATTAGTGTAAAAGCATGTTTTTATGTGTTAAGAATTAGGATTTTTTGAGGGATCTGGTTATTACCTCAAAATTTTGATAAACATATTATTTTCTCAATTTTATTTGAGAAAAGATTTCTCCCGGGAAAAGTTTGTTGTTTACTATAAAAGAGAGAAAAGGGGATTCCCTAGAAGTTGTTTATGCAGGCTGCACCTGTTAGATTGCACAATAGGGGAAGTCGGGAATTCCCCAAGAGGTAAAACTTAGTAACTGCGTCAGCTTGTTTATGCTTTAAAGATCAAAACATTGCAAGATCGGGAAATTCCCAACCCAAAGTTATATATGAAAGTGATGTAATTCGGTTGATGAATTCCGATTGGTCAAGATAGTGTTAAGGCTTTGTTATGCAAGAAGAATGATGGATGAATTTTAGAAGGGGAATCTTCTGGGAGTAGTTAAATACTATCACTGGAAGGACTCTATGCCAGAATCCACTACTAACAAGTAGACTAGAAGATAGCTAGTTTTGATCTGCAATGAAGAAAGCAGACCTATACTTGGTGCCAGGATATTATATTTTTTTTAATTCCATGTGAGCAGAGTGCTGTAAGTATTCTACTGTCGTCGTTGAAGCCGAAAGTGCTGGGCATTCAAAATAAGATTCCCAAATTGTGGGACAGATAGAAATCGTGGTGATTATCTTGGACTAATGACTGTGGATTTATATCGTCGAGGGACTTAATTTAACCTGTAGTCTTGGAACTGCTGGACAAGATTACCTCAGGAATGAGAAGATTCCCTGGGAAATTATAATACCTGAGAGTTTTGTATGAACTTGTGCGCTGTCATTTTGAAGTCCGCCGTGAGGACATACTCATCGTTGAAATGCAACGATTTCTTGTGGACATTAGTGGAAATTCTTGAGGACAATAAGTATCAGTTATATAAAATTGTGTGATTTTGATTTAGTACTTTGTTGGGACATACCAAATCTTGAACAAATCAAGTAAAGATTATTAAAAATGTTTCATTAATATAAAATTGTTCATTGTGCACAAGGCCTCACTTATTTGTGTTTGAAGGTATTTCTGACCATAGGCGTCCACGAGACGTCATAACAGAATTGGGGGCTTGGTCTTCCGGGAATTGAAATTCCAGATAAATTTGAGCCCTTTGTTCAAAATTTACACATTAAAAGTAGTGAAATTAATATTGTTAAA